>JANPWJ010000861.1:0-39974 GCA_027406325.1 Blastocystis sp. subtype 2
GCGGGACAGTTGGACGGTT
Organism: Blastocystis sp. subtype 2; assembly: GCA_027406325.1. Lineage (NCBI taxonomy): Eukaryota > Bigyra > Opalinata > Blastocystidae > Blastocystis > Blastocystis sp. subtype 2. Next base: position 20 of record JANPWJ010000861.1, read on the forward strand.
ATTTAGAGAAATGCTTGTAGATTTGGGGTGTTTGTTGTGTTGAGTCGTGCGTGTTGTCGAATAGCATGTGCCAGAAACAAGAAAGATCACAATTCAAACACTATGGAAGGGAGGCAATCGGAAAGGGGTTCGTCCACCTCGAAGGATTGCAAAATGGAATAGATGTTTGTGCTATCCAACACCGACTTTGCTTCCTCGGTCTCTTGGGAAGAGAACTCGGTGATGCTCGAATCCTTCATGTAGTCTTCCCAGCTGTATTTGATGGTGGTTGTTTCGAGAACACGGGTGCAGAACTCTCGAATGGTTGTGTTGCCACACGTGTGCTCGTAGAGGACTCCATTCGGTTGATGCTCCTTGTCGAAGGAATGTAGGGACAGTTCGTGGGAGTCGCTTGCAATTCGTTTCCACTTGCGCAACAGATGACGGAACACACAGGACACCTTTCGTGTATCGGATGCGACGAGCTAGAAATGAGGGAGAATGAATAGCCTGACTTCAAAAATGGGGTTAAAGCCATAATCCAACATGAGGTTTGATGACGCGGTATCCAGCGGTACGAAGCGAAACACCTTCTTCTCGTCGCAGCAATGGGGTCGCTTTTGGGAGTGGGTTGGATTCAGACTTCCATCCGAAAAGGAACAGCGCTATGCGTTAGTAGTCCAGTACATATCCGTTACCTTTATGGATGAAGGAGTATTGGATTGGGCATATGTAGATGTTGATTCGCTTTGAAATGAAGTGTGGGAATGATGACGCTGAGAGGGAAGCGAAATGTTATGTTCCATGCCACTCGTTCGTCTCTTGGAGTCAGATGGATCGGTTAGGCCAAATAGAGAGGAATCCCAGGACAGCATCGCGTTCTCCGTCAGTGGAGTCATCCTATCAACTCCGAATGCATCGTATAGCGCGATATCGGTATCGATGGGAGGAAAGACGTAGGCCATTAGGAGATAAATGGAATTCTTTACCGGCGAAACGCCTTTCCCTCGCTTTTTGCCGCCCAACATGGTTTTCCGTTTGAATGGGTGGAATGCTCTTGTGAAGTGTCTAACAATGCAGTATGCACTCCATAGTAGGAGAACAACTGATTGTCACAACAATCACGATTCATCAGCAACAAACACACCCACTAAAACTTACCACCTTTGGCAACAAAGGCGATCGATTGCCTCGTAATGGAGCGGATGGACAAAACCGTTGCCGTCACGTTCAGCAGAATAGTGAGAATAAGCATTCCTAACAAAAGCCACACCGGAATGTACATCGAAAAGGGCGCTTCCGTGAGGAGGTTCATTTGGATTGACACAAGCGCGGCAATCCCCACTCCGATCACAACGCCACTGACTGTAGAAGCGATTGTGTTGGAAACCGCCTCCATAATGAAGATCTATGCATCGTGCGCCCAAACACGGAATACGGAATACAGTTTGTGAGAGGTACCTCCAATGGCCCTGAAGATGCCGATTTCATGAGAAGTGTCTTGCGATGTGGTTCTAGGGAAAAGCCAAGCCGAATCGCAACTGGATGGAAATCCAGGAGGCGAAGAACAGGAGGATGCAACTCAGCACACTCACCACGTAGAAGTACGTGTCCAGCGCCAGTTGCGCGTCGTCGATGGAGCGAAGAAGAGAGCGACGCTCTGCGAACGAGGCAGAGCTGTCGTCCTGAAGGCTACATCTCAGAAGAGAGAGTCGCACTCACAGTGAACGCGTGGTGTCGACGATCGTCGCGTAGTCGCGATCACTCAGTCCCTCCTTCAGTTTGATCACAAGTCGGTTGTGCGCGTGCTCCGAACCAAACAACTGTGTGAAGGTTTCCTGGGAAACGAGGAGTGTGGGCGTGTTCTGGAGGAAGTTGTACTTGCTGAAGGAGAATCCGGGGAGCTTCTGGACGGTGGCTTGGGGAATGATTTGGTGCGCCTGGTCGTGTGTGAAGAGAAGGAAGGGAGCGAGAGAGCGAATGGCGAGTTCGGTGTGAATGGAGGCTGGAACGAGCGCGGGGAAGAAGGTTTGGTAGGAGGAGGCGAGGGAGATGGAGGGAACGGGGACTAGGAGAGAGCGACGAAGCAGAAGTACCTGAGCGCACGTCCTGTGTGGGAAAGGCAGTGGGTTGCTGATAAGGGTGAGAGTGTTGGAGGAAGTCGTGGAGAGTGGAGAAGGATTGGAGACCGGACACCTGCACCATGTCGCGGTCACTACGACTGAGTCTCCTTCTCTTCATTCAACATGAGATCGAGGTAGTTGGGTGTGAGGGAGTACAGGAGCGAAGACGGCGTGGTGATCTGCGCGTAGCTGGACAGCGTGTGCTGTTCGGGAGACACCAGGAACTCGAAGCCTTCCACTCTCTTCTGATTCTCCTTCTTCTGGAGGAATGCGGTGAACTCCGCTTTGTCCAGCTGTGTGGAGGACGATATGAGCAGGTCGGAGGGGATGGAGAGACGGATGTTGGCGTAGAGTGTGTTGGTCTGAAGACGGAGAAGACACGCCGAGAAGAGAATGAAGGTGAGCGAGACGGTTTGCAGCAGTGCCAGACGGGTGTTGCTGCGTCGATGGAGACTCTGGTTGTTTTGGATGTAGAGCGAGCAGTGGCGAACCGAGGAGCAGCGCGTGAAGAGAAACAGGAAGAACGAAGCGAGCCACCGCGAGGGGAAGGAGGACACTAGAGTGAAGAGAAGACGACGAACAAACAGATGGCGATGCCGAGAATGGAGAGAATGAGAACGACGTTCAGCAGACTCATGAAGCGCTTCAGGTTGCTGTTGAGGAACGCCTCCACGCCGAAGACGAAGATCATGACGCCGATGGACAGCAACACCACGCCGAAGACGATCATTTGCAGCGTGATCGGGGTTTTGCGGTTGTCCTTCACCACCACGCGCGTGTCGTTGGAGTCCTAGTGATGATGGAAGAATGCAGGCGCCACGGTGTGCTGGAGATCGATGGCTTGAATGAGCTGTTGTTTGGAGAAGGAGAGCGAGGGAGGGATGATCGAGATGACGGGCGCGAGTACTCCCACGACCACGGCGACGCTGTAGGAAGAGGCGGGAGGGAAGAGAGGGAGATTGAGAAAGAGGTGTTTGTTGAGGATGACGGCGAGGACGAGGTAGAGAAGAAGGCTGAGAACGAGTCCGACGATGATGCCAGGGATGGTGAAGAGAAGGACTTGAAGAAGGAGGATTTGGAGAGAGGCGTTCTTGCGCAGTCCGATGATGCGCAGAAGAGCCAGCTCAAAGCTAGTCATGAGGGGAGAGAGGAGAGACAACAGCTTCTCCTTGGTGGAGCTGAGCATGAGAATGGTGATGACGTACGCTGCCACGACGGTGATGATGATGTCGATCATGATGAAGACCTGCTCGAGGAGAGTGGTGATGGAGGAGAGAGACTGGAGAGAGGAGTAGAGGAGGAACTGGGTGGTGAGCTCGATGCCTTCTGGCAGAGTGCTTATCACTTCATTCGCGTAGGTGTTGAAGCGTCTAGAGGTGAAGTGAAAAGCGTGTGGCCACTCTCCCATGTTGTTGCTTGTGTAGAGAGAGAGGTGGTCAGTGGATTGGATCAAGTACTGCATTGTCAGGTCGTCGATGAAGTGAAAAGGGTCTTCGGAGTGTGTGGTTGTCCATGTGGGGTGTTGATTCGTCTTGTCAGGTGACTCCTTTGAGTGTTCTTCTAGGGGCTTCTTCAAAAGCACTTGCTTTAACTCCATTGAGTCCTTCTCTTCCTGTATCTCCTTCAAATACTTCTCTTCCAGCGACTCCTTCAAATAGGTCTTCGTTTGCTGTCGCAGCATGCCAAGAGACACCACAGCCACCGAACCATACGCCACGGACCACTTCCCCTACCATGACACCATAGAAGAAACACTACTTGAGGAGACGTGACCGTATTCGCAATCACAAAGTCCTTCTCGATGACAAGGGAGGAACGCAACTCGTGGAATCTACACTGAATTGGACGATGCAACACTACACTTGCTCCATCTCATCAGAGTCTTCAACAGTGGAGTTCTGTATTCCCATCAATCTAGAAATTGGAAGGAGTGAGTATAATAACGAAAGCAACTGCGCATTTGAATAGTCTTTGAGATAACGACTGATATTCACCGTGAGATGAATCGAGTCGCCGGTAGATAAGGCTAGGGTGTCCGCAAGCGAAGAAGAGATGATGGTCTCATTCTCCGCTAGAGGCGGAAACGCCCACGCTCTTCCCAATTTCATTTGTGATTCACGCACACTACAATGAAGGGGGCATAACGCTCTCACTCGTCCAAGGCGATCACGAAGCACAGTAAAGAACGTTTTGATGAGGAAAGCCGATGACAGTCCGTTGTGCGCACGGGGACAGAATCAACGGTAGCGGGAACAACCCAGCGAGGCGATCCTTGACTCCGTCCGCTCTTCTCCATGGCAATATCGAGTTGAGTCTGCCGTATCACAACATGAATATAGACCGACTTGATTTAGGAATAGCGTCTGCGCATTACTGGATTTGGCCAGAAGCGTGATATCCTGCTCTCCGACCTGCTTTTCTGCGATACGAAGAATCAGATAATTGCTTCCTCTGGCAATACACTACCGTTCACAGCATCCCTTGAATCGCACTTGCATCAGAGAAACAAAGCACACAACGATCAGAATCGTGAAGAAGCCGATTACAAAATTCCGTCTGTGACGTGAATTGTCTGAAACGACATATCTGGAGAGAACGGAATGAGCTCTACCTACTTGAACGAGAGCTTAGTCGACGCAAGTACCCCATCCATCAACGATATTCATACTACCCATGGCGAGCACGAAGCACGAATTGACAGGTGTGAAACAAACAGAAGAAAGGCTTATTTGTTAACCTCCGCGCTAGCTTCCTTCATACTAGTCGTTATCAATAATCCTAGTTCCTACATCTCCTTCTTCTCGGCACTCTTAATCATCTCATCCAACTTCGCCTTCGCTTCGTCCTCCATGCGACGGATATCGTCCATCGTGAGTCCGTCCCACATGTCCATCTGACAGACCAATTGTCTCATCGTGCGAGTGAACACCTTAATCTCCTGGGAACGGACCACGTTCTCCACAATCGTTTGCAGACCGAAGTACTTGAAGGTACGACAGTTAAGACCACTGCTGCACGCAAGCGTTAAGGATATTGAATCGTCACCTTCTTGTAGCAACACATGCAAGGATCTAGACATGACGGAGAAGAAACGCTCACTACCCATATTCTTGTACCATTCAGGAGCAAGAGGACCAATGTTACGCTTCTCGCTGTGATACTTCGTGACATCCTGCGATTAACCCCAAACACCGGCACTACCTCGTCATCGGGAAGAGTCTCGCTGCTTCCCTTCTTCGCGATATCGACGAAGAGGATTTCGCGCTTCTTCAGCTCTTCAGGGGGCATGTTCAGCGCGTTCTCCGTCGTTCCTCTGTCGTTCAGGTAGTGGGATTCAATGGCGATCTTGAACTTGTCCATAGAGAAGTATCCGTTTGTCATCACGGTCAGACAGTAGGGATGGGCGTTCCAAGCCTCTTCCCACAGGAAAAGAGAGTCTAGCCGTAAATAGAAATGAGGAGGAACTCACCGGCAGGCATCATCGCCTTCAGCACTCTAGGGCACATGGAAGAGAGAATGTACCTTGGCATAACACGGACACATGCACCAACTACTTTTTCAACGTGTACTGACCCTTTACCTTGGGGATAGGGGTCTTGCTGATCTCACTCAGGCCCATATGGCCGTCAGTGTTATCAAAACTACGAGAATTAGCGTCAAAGTCGACGCATACGGTTCGTTCTTCAAGACAAGAATGCCCTCGCCGCCACCAGTGACCTTTTCTTGGGCACTGATGACCATTGCCAGCTGCGCAACTTGGAAATCAGATACAGTGATGGGGAGGGGGATACGGAATTCAAGGATCATTTCTTTTTTGCGTCTGTACGTGAAGTGTTCTATAGAAGGATGAAGCGGAAATAACCGCGGAAGAAGGCGTGTACAAACAAATCGATCCCTTGCAAAACAAATGAACAATATGAACCAGCAGGATGACACACCCTAAGCAGAACTCACTTTGGCCTTCACGATGTCTTTCATGTACTTCGCCTCGAACAACTCCTTGGCGTTTTGACGGATCAGCTACACGTGAGAGCACACCACATCGCGCACATCGATTCCCTCCTCCATGTTCTGCTTTCCCAATACAGACGACAGGATATCGTTCAGCTCCTTGTGTGTCTTTTCTGACGCCTCCAGCTCCATGATTCTATGTTCACAGGAAGCAATGAATCACACTTGCGTTGATCATCAGAAGAGAACGAAAAGGCCTGACGGTAGTCGTTCTCCAACGCAAACGATCCCTGCTTGTGCAGCGCTTCCGTGCGCTGAAGGTCCTGAAGCTACCGCTCAATCCCCCCAACAACACGAACTCGTCCTTGCAATGCCTCCTTTTCCTTCTCCATCCTTTCCATGGAATGCGTGGCCTCTGCCATAGTGTCCTTCAGCGTGTCAGCGGTGCTCTCGATTTCCTTCTACGACATCAGGAGGAGCCGAAACCCCGACGCAATTCTCCTTCAGCTCCTTCTCCTTTGCTATGGATCATGATTCCGATACAGTCGTACCGTCCGTGGCGTTGAATAGAGTCACGAAGTCGGGGTAGAGCAGATCCTTGCAGGAATCAATGAGTCTACGCCTAATCGAGGACAGCGAAAGGGACTTTGGAATGGGATCGTCGCACACGGGGAAGGTCCTCGAGAATATGGCGTCCAGCCATCCCATAAACTGAGAAAACGGCAACTAGCAATCAATCCCACTCCAAAGAAATGCGTTGTTGCACAACTGCTGGATGGGCTGGTAAATAATGCGCCCAGACGCATCGACCACGCCTTGGAGAGGGAACACCTTAGAACCTACGGACATCAGGTGCGGATAGCACAAAACAACCCCTCTCAGGACGGATATACAAGATCGGTACTTCAGACGGGAAGTAGCAAGGGATGTCGAGTTCCATGGGAATCTGGTACGTGTATCCGTTGAAACTGCAGGCGTGGGAAAAGAGACAACGGATGTAGTTCTTGGGAATGCCCGTCAGAGCTACTGCTGAGAGAGGGCCAATGGAGAGAAACTCAGTTGTGCCATGTCGATTCTCGCTGTGTTCAGCTCGCTGCTGTAGGTGATAAGGTTCCGGATGTACATCTGATTCTACACTTCACCCGTTCCAATTCCCCTCACGACCGCCCCAACTTGCTTTAGATAATAGTCGAGTGTCGAATTCATTCTCTCTTTCAACGGATTCTTCTTTCTTTTTGACATCCGAGAATGCCGAAATCGTCCCGAAAACGGGAAATCGGGACTGTTGAAGAAATCGAGGTGATGGAGGTGATGAGAAGTGGTTGTTCGTGTGAGACAACAAATGAAGTGGCATTTGTTGTTGGCTCGCATCATTCCGATCCCTGTAACGCAGCAACCCCAACTCGTGTGCAACAAAAGCTCCAACGATACAGCTTCACAATCTCCATCACAGTCAACAATAGAAGAACACAGCCAAACCCGACAGCAAGGAAGAGAAGGAAGAACGGCGTTTTGGCGTAGTAATTGTAGTACACGACGTGGTCTCCGATAATGGCGCTATCGAAATCGTACGATTCTAGTCATCACGTCTCCTCCCGCAATGCCACCTGCTAACCGAAATGAAATGGCAAAACGACTGACACGCTCTCCGTCCCGTGCTGTGACCGTGAACACCTGTTGTCCTCTTGTGTACTCCTAATCATCACCCCACATTAGCATACTTACGAAAGCCCCATAAATGGTTCCCTCTTCATCGATCGTCACGCCCTCGGGAAGAGGAGGATCCACGCGGTAGCTCACTCCCTTCGGGAGAGCCGAGCGAATCGCGAATCGCGAGTGGAAGCCGTAACTGAAGTGGTGTGAGGAATACATCATGCCCGCAAATCCCTTGTTGCACACATAGGGATAGAATTCGGGGAGCCACGTTACGGAAGAACCCTTGTTGTCTACCCGTTAATGATGCGCGCCACCTCCACCCAAAACAAAGTAACGATAGTAGCGGTAGATGTCTGCCTTCTCCGCGATCGAGTACGTGTATTTCTGGAGGATGTGGTTCACGCCGGGTTCATCTTGGCGATTCAGCTCAATCCACCGCTTGCCATCCTGCGACCCCGACACCGTCCAGTTCCGTGCCGCGTACGCGTACACGTAATCGTACACCGTGTACTCGTCGATTTTGAATGCGCTGTGCGTTATCACTCCATTTCGCATCTACTCGAAGAACGCGTTGTCGAACGTCAGATAGCCGCGCTGTCTGGACTCGAAGTAGAAGTAGTCGTTGGAGTAGTCGAACGCGACGTTCGGGTCGTGCGTCTCCGTCAATGGGGAATGATCAACCACGCGCGAATACGGTATGTACACGCAGTCTAGGTGAAACAGGAGTGGAAGAGAATACGCTGACTTGGCGTGGAGGGATAGCCGTAGATGTACACATTGTTCATGTGAATCGCCTCGTCGAACTCAAAGATGATGGTGTTGATGCCGCTGTGAATTGTTTCTCCGCTCGTGAGAACACTACACATAAATCGAGCTCACAACTGCAATACCGGTAGTAATTCTGATTGTTCGAGACATGCTGCGATTCACTATGCCTCAGACACGCACGCCTCCCCTACGAGAAGACGAGGACGTTGTTGATGTACACACTCACGCTCTCAAAGTCGTTCGTCATTCCCAGCTCGATGGCGGCGTACTCTCTGTCAGGAACAATGTAGAAGCGGTTGATGTAATAGTTGCTCGAGGAGGGATCGCCAGTCACTTCATGGAGATACGCGGGGCGATTTTCGTCCTCCTTCAGCCAGTCTCGATCAAACGGATCGAAGAACACCGAACTCTCGCCAATGTCTTCCCACAGCTCCGCCTCGTTTGCCGCTTGGAACACGCCCCACGTCTGGTAGGGAGATACAATGTACGTCACTATGCATCACACGGATTCAAATTCGACCAACTCTGGATGCGATACATTTCCTCTGATCCCTGGATGCAGCTGCCCTTGAAGAAAAGGAAGCCGGTGCTGCTACGCACCTCGATATACGCGCCGTCGTCCCATCCGTCTCCGTCACTATTCAAATTACGATTCAGAAAGAGTACTACGCATCGAGAAGAATCAAATCGTACACCAGATCCATTGTCCTCCGTAGGCAATACTCGAACGTCTTGTTTGTTCGAAACTCAACAACGGGATTCCCCTCGGCAAGCAGAACACGGGACCCGTTGAATGTGCCCTCGATTCGGAAGGATTCGCTTCGCTGGTGGAATTCGGTTGCACTGTTGTGCTTGAATACGGACAGATAGACTTCATCCGTTCCACACTCGAATGAGCACCCTTTTCGTGATTTCGCGGTGACAAACGTACCCAAAAGGAAGAGGATACACAATACCAATAGAGAATGCATGGACTGGTTCTCTGGTAAGAAATGGAATGCAGTTGTGCATATGGTGACTCCATTCTCTTCTGTTTCCAATGAAGAGTATTGGGGAGAGAGAAGAGCTCATTCATCTTCTCTGTGAGAGTCTGCATCCGATGAATCAAAGCATGATCAAGAGCTCATACAAGCAGCTGCTTCGCTTCGCAAAACGCTTCGATGCACAGCCCGCATTGAAGGTAGTGCCAGTTCCCGCAATTCTCATTTGCAGTTTGTACTATCGGATGTGGTGAAGTCGGCTGCGACGTCCACCTCTCCTTCGCTTCCGAATTGGTTCTCTCCCGAGTTGCAAGTGCTGATGCCCTCCGTTCTGAAGTAGGGCGTAAGGAGTGAATAGAGTAATGCAGTAGTGACAATATGACGTACTATCCAACGAAATCAGTGGAAACCCTCCTCAGCAAGCGCTTTCAACCGCCAATCGTCCCCGTAGATGAAAAGAAGTAAATCCGTTGTTTCGTTGTGAGCGTAGGACAATGGACTCCATCACGAAAGCGATCAATCTGTGTTTGGCCGTAATGCAATCGTCCTCTTCGGACTACAAGGTGAATTTGAATCGAACCGCAGAGCTGTATCGCAATACCAGTCTCGCGTTTCAGCGTGATCAGGCACTGTATGAGCCTGTGAAACCATCTCTTGTGAACGTGCAGGATGAAATGCAACTGAAGGAGGGCTGTCTCTTGCTGAATTACCCGACGACCGTACTAGCGAGGAAGTATCATCCACGGTTACTAAACCGTGATGAAATACTGTTCATTACGCGTGTGAATGAGTTGGGTGTGCAGGGAGTGGTTTTGAATCCGTGTCACCAGTCTGTTTCTCCTTATCCGTAGACGCAACGTGCGCGTACGATCTGCTAATGCAACTCTCGTCGTCACAACGCGAAAGCCCGAGCAAGGAAGGAAACAGTTCATTACACGCACCATCGAAGGAGTGGATGTGGCATCGCATTCAAGCGGTCTCCACCGCATTACGGGAGTGTTGCCGACTCCGATGGCCATCACGCCCGTTCCAGATGCCGTTTCCGGTTCAAGCGAGATTGTGCGGTTCGATTCGCTGGAATCCTTCACATATCCTTGAGTGACTCTCACTGTGATCTTTAACCCCAGTGTGGATGAAGTGATGCAAGATCTGCTCATGGGAGACATGCTGCTTCTGAAGTGTGCGGATCCGTCCAACCTCCTCTTTGATAGTGCGTCCTTGTGGGTGGAGTAACAAATAGAGACAATCAGCAGAAAGATGATGTACAGCAATCTCTTCCACAGCCTGGGCGGCGAGTGGGAAGACGTCGCGTACTGCGTTGAGCAATCGATCCTTTAGACCCTGTTTGGAGGAAACACGAGAGACTAAAAGCATGCTATTACAACCCATGTGAATTGCCTGGAACAACTTCTGCTTCAGCGTTTCCTTCGAGTCCTACACCTTACCCCTCGCAGCTTCGACTACATAGCGAGGCAAATGCAATTCGCGAACGCACGTCGAGGCGGTTGGGAGGTGGTCGTCTCCCATCGTCTGCTCGTTCACAGCAAACAGGGGCGAGGAAGAGAGCTCGCTCTTCTACGCATCAGCCATTTCGGCAATCCCTCACCGAAAAACACGTCTGACCCGATAAGAATCGCAGGAACAGCTTGCGCTCTTCCTCGGTGAAGGACAGCAGAACGTCCACGAATGACAGAATGTACGGATCCTTGTTGCTGTAGCCCCCGCAGTACTCCACACAGTTCAGCAGAACGTCGGCGGACCACTCGAAGGAATTGCTAAAGAGAATGCGACTCAGTTCCTCGTTTGAGAAAATCGTGAGGATTTTTGGATCCAGCACTAACGAGAGACCTATTCAGTCACTCCAAGCAGCCACGCGTACCGGAGCGTATCAAAGCGATGGCAGGCCGAATCCTCTCTCCGATGCAGCAATGAATGTAACGAGAGAGCCACAGAGGAAATGCATCTGTTGTGAGCGGAGCTTCGGGATCGGTTGTCTGTGCGTTAAACGGAGAATACAGGATGACAAATTCGGGGACAAGATTGATGTCGGGAGAGGACGGAAGCGAGCAATCGATCATCAATTGCGAGATGTCCTCCGCCTCCCCGCTCTTCACGCGTCTCATCACGTCTAACAGCCCACTGAACTGTTTAGAATAGTCCTCGCCTGCTCGCGCGAGACGACTCAACACTACTCCTGAATTGTGTTCCCAACATTTACCTCCATCCACCGACCGAAGCGCGGGAATGTCCGCACGGAGGTACTCCAGAAACAGTGGGTTCACCGGAAGGTCCATCAGGACGTGATCTTGCAAGCAGATACCGACAGCGATCCCGAGCGAGTAAAACACGGACTTCTTCTCCTCGAAGAGTGAATCCGTGTCGAACAGAGGGGCAGGAATCAGCCCGTTTTTCGCCCTGAGATAGAGCGAGGCGTCGTGCGTGTACTCAGACGACGGGATGAACTATTGGGTGAGAAACCGTAACGATGCGCACGTGTTGGCAGGGTTTGGTGTACAGGAGAGCCTCCTTCATCGCCTCCACACGCTGTCGCGTGAACAGCGAGCGCAGCTGTCGGTGAGCGAGAAGAGAAGGACGTACCATGTAGCGCAGCGGCGCGGCGCCCTCGTGCGAGTGGAAGGACTGGTCGTCGGGAAGGAGGGTGGAGATGTCGGGGGAGCAGCTGAGATAGGTGAAGGACACGAGGCTGCAGAACAGGCACAGCGAGGACTCACAGAAGCACACGGGCTGCTCGGGGTGTTGGTCGAACCAGTCAAGCAGTCGGGTGAGATCGTGACGCTTGAAGGAGAACCTGCGGGTGAGTGGGGGCGTGTGACGGTACCAGTAGATCTGGTGGGTGTTGTGGAGCCCGCAGTGCTCGCACGCGATGTCGCGACTGGGCATGGAGTACTCACACTCGCGACAATACAGCACTTCTGCGCCTCACACGCACACCCATCACTCACCCGACACGCGATCGACGGACAGAAGGCAGTGGTGCTCAGGACACGTGAAACACATCAGACACGCGCACTTCCAACACCGCAGAAACGCTCCATTCAACTCGTCCTCGCACGGCTCCAACAACGTGGTGTCGGGACCTCGCGCCGGGTAGTTCAGCATACGCACCACCGACTTGGCGGGGTAGGGAGTTTCAGTGGATTCGTTCCAAAGATGAAGACTCCGTCGTTGCACCTCCTTGCAGAGAAGCGTCAAGAACTCGTGCGTCGGACCGGTACCGATGCCTTCTTCGCCGAAGAACTTCACCTAGAAATCAGGCGTGTTTCTGGAATTCCACTTGCGTCTCGATGTTCTTTTCGTACACCGAACTCAAGAAGGTGGCGCTGGTGAGAACGTTGTCCCGATTCACCACATACCGAAGTAACTACAAGGTAACGCCCGCCGTGCAGTTCTACGAAGGGTGTGAGCACCTGGGCTCGGCGGTGAATGGATGGTGTGTGTTCGTGGAGGGAAACATAGGAGTGGAAGGAGCTGAAGGAGAAACAGTCTCTACGACATGACGCGAAGGAGGAGGAGAAACAGGAAGAGCCTGCGTGTGGCGAAGGAGAAGAGTTGAGGGGTGAAGAAGAAGATGGCTTCGAGCCAGGAGGGGAGGAGTTTGCCGATGACGATGCAGGAGTGGTGAAGGAGTTCGGCGAAGAGAGCGTTGAGGTTGTAGTTGACGAGGGTGGTGGAGGGAAGTGTTGTTGTTGTTGTTGTTGAAGTGGAGGGAGATGTCGAGTTGAGGGGAGATGTCGAGTTGGAGGGAGATGTCGAGTTGGAGGGAGATGTTAAAGTGGAGGGAGATGTTGACGCACTGAAAGGAAAGCCACCCCAGAGGTACGACGCGTCACACGCCACAATCCGATTCAGCGACAACACCACGTGAATCGCCTCCAACACAACCACTGCCTCCTCACACAGCCCTGCGTTCGTCACACGCTCCACCAGCTCCGACGGAATGCGCAATGCGTCCACCACCCTCGCTGACTGATCCCCCACCAATTCGGGAATGGCAGAAATCGGCGTCAAATCCACATTGCGATTCACAATGGTGGCGTTGACGGGCGACTGCGTGAACTCGTTCTCCTGTAACACCGTCACATCCACACACACCTCCGACGCGAACGGCGCGCCCAGCTCCACCTCCGGGTTGTTCTTCAGCAGAGCCTGAATCACACCACTGTACACGGAGTATGAAAAATCGGCAGTAATTCCGTTAACAGTGAACTTCAAGAAAGGCAGTGAACTCTCAAAGGAATGACAATTCACCGCCAAGTGGGACACGAAACTGTACTTGGGGTGATCGCTGAAGAAGCGGAAGAGAGCGTCGTTGATGGAGCACACGTTGTCGGCTCCGTTGAACACGCCCGACGCGGAGTCGAACGCGATCTCGTTAGACAAGTGAATGTGGAATTGGATGTGAATGCTCTTCTTGAACACGAGATACGACGAGGAGGCGTCGAGAAGGTTCAACTAGTTGTCAGAGGGAAGAGGAGAGAATACGGGAATCGCGGGAATCCGACAGAAGAGGAGGCGGTTGAGCATGGAGAGGAGAACCGCGGCAAGAGGAGTTTCGCCACCCGAGAAGAGGACCTCGGTGAGAAAACGGACCTTGGCGATCAAAACGGCGTTGTCCCACTCCGCATCTTTCGTTAACAAACTGAGCTCAGTTAAAATAGGAAGCAGCGAAAATACGTTCGCCGGAGCACGACTCGACTCCGTTACCAACGAAGCCAAAATCGAGGCTGTTTTCGCCCGTGCTTGTTCGATGGCTTGAAGGTCGTTGAGTCGCAAGAAGGACGCGACGGCAGCCACCTGCTTCTCCAGCCTTGTATGGGAGACGATGTAAGCAGACTTGGTTTTCTGGACAGCGGAGAGAAGAGAAGATAAGATGAAAGCGTCGAAGTCGTCAAAGCCCTTGGACTTGCGGCGAGTGAGTGGACTGAGGAAGGAGTGGGAGAAGAAGGAGGCGAAGAGAGCGTCTTTGGTGTGACTGAGGGCGAGAAGGAGGGAGAAGAAGGAGTCGAGTTGAGCGGGACGGTGGATAGAGAAGAAGAACTCTTGAAGCGCGGGGAAGAACGTGGATGCGAAATTGTGGGATAGAGGGGCAAGAGGCCCGTGTCCTCCAGCTTCTGCCATGCGTGTGAAGAGAAGAAGAATGGACTGTTGGAGTGGGAGGCAGAAGAGAAGTAGGTACTAGAATATGACACACATCAGACAAGCGCACTCGCATGAACAGGTTCACCTTCACGATGATCAGACCCTCCAGCTTCAGTCGCTGGACGAGTTGGAGTCGTTCTATGCATGCACGATGATCCTCACACCTACCATTCTCGTAGATCAGCTTCACCAGCAGTGTGATCGCGTCGCTCACTCCACGTTCGAAGCACGCTCTCGCCTCCTCCTCCATTCCATCCTCGCGCAGCGTGTCGACGAAGTGTGTCATCGTCTCGCACACCAGGTGTACCATCTGGTTGTCCAGCGCCACGCGCTTCAGCCCAGCACTCTTCTGGCAGAGAAGGAGCAGACACGACAACCCATTGCCACAAGTCTCGAAGGCGTGTGGGGCGTGTGACGACACGGTGAGGAGGCACTGCATGATGGAGGTGACGAGGGGGGAGAAGGAGAGAACGAAGCTGTAGTCGTTGGATTGGAGGATTTGGAGGTATTGCTTCAGAAAGAGGAAGCAGCCGCAAATGGCGGACGGCGAGCGCGAGTTCAGAATGGAGATGGAAGTCTCCTTGATTGCCGACACGTCGTGAAGCACTTTTCCCAAAGGGAGCTGCTTGATCATGACATGCATGAGTCGTCTGTATTTCAAAAGGGAATTGGCCGAGAAGAGACCGAAGGCATCGCAGAAAAAGCGGAGGAGAGACGCGGAATCCACGGAGAGAGAGAAGGGCTTCCACACTTCGTTCATCGTCTACTCCATCACTCCACTCCCTTTCCTTCACAAAATAGAGCGTTTCGGCCAGAGTGGTAGAAGGCATGGAATGAAACCGAGCGAGAAGAGCGTTCAAGCCATCATTCAGGTGAGAGCACGCAACGTCCTTCATGGTGCTGCAGGTGCGGTAGAGAGACGCTACGGCTTGTGTCACAGCAACGCTATCCCCAAATCGGTTCAAAACACTACGCATCAGCTCACGAGGAGAAGAATACTCAATTTGATGCAGAAGGAAGAGAGTCACAACATCCCTTTCTTCACCGAGAGACTTCTGCTTCGAAATCTCCCTGTTGATGATCTCCATTGCATTCTAAACGTAACAATTCCGTCCCAGGTCCAATACTAGGTAATCGCCCTCACTGATGCTCTGTCCGTTGTTGTCAAGCCACGTCAAAAGAGTATGAAAGTCGGTTTCCATGTTCCTTTTCCAGAACGAGCGACTATGAAGAAAGAAATGCGGCTTTTACGTGAACCGCGGGAATGGCTTCATGAGCATTATCAAGCAGAAACGAGGAATGAAGGCACTCTACTTGGCGGTTAGTACTCTTTTGCTTGCTTCGGCACTGTCCTACAATATCAACTCCGCTCTTTCCTTCAGTGCGCCGTTCAGCCACTTCGACTACAATGGTTGATTTGTCCCTCTCATCATGTCAGTCGTAGGAAAGAGAACCATCGACAATTGGACTGCCGAAGGAGACGCAGTCATCAACGAGTATTTCGTTCGTCTGACGCCCGATCGCCAAAGCAAGAGCGGCACTCTGTGGAGCCGTCAGTCGCTGGGCAGCGGCGAGTTCGTAACGACAGTCAAGTTCCGCATCAGCGGACAAGTGCGTGTCGTGTGTGCAGTATCATGGATAGGGAGCGAATCTGTTCGGAGATGGTTTTGCCGTGTTCTTCACCCAAAGCGCGGGTCCTCTCTCTGTATTCCTCTCCTGCTCGTCTCTGAGACGTAGGGCAAGATGTACGGTGTTCTAGACCGTTTCTATGGATTTGCCATTGCGTTTTCCACCTTCACAAACCAAGATGTCCTCTTCTTCCCCTGTCTTCACGCGTAGTTCTCTCGCTACCACCGCGACATTGCCGTGTACACTAGCTACAATATCAACGAGGAAGCCTACACCCAGGACAAGGACCACACGGGCTGCTACTCGCATTACCGTTTCCACGAGAAGCGTCAGGATTTCTCGGTTGTCGTTTGTTCGCTCCCTCACAGCTAGGTCGATAACTACGCTGTCGTGAAGATCGGCTACTCTCACAAGGATGGCATGATTCGTGTGTCGATCGACGAAAAGAACAGCGGCAAGTTCCACACCTGCTTCGTGGAAAACACGCACTTCACGCAGGACTGGTGGAAGACGGCGCACATCGGCATCGCGGCATCGACGGGTCAGCTCGCGGACAACCACGACATTCTCTCCGTGGAGACAGAGGACGGTGAGGGCAACCCTGACAACGTGGCGGTGTCGGAGTCGAAGGTGGTGAAGGAGTTGGAGGAGGAGGAGACGAGCGCGTTCAGAACGATGATGGCGAAGCGCAGCATCAACCCGTCGATGCTGACGGCGCAGGAGAACGCGATCGTGCGCGTGATGGAGGCGGTGGACCAGCGTCGTCGCCTGGACATCTCGAAGCTGAAGCGCGAGTTAGAGCATCGCATTGTGTCGGTGGACGAGTCGTTGAACAACATGATCAAGAAGCTTCAGCAGTCGAGCGACATATCGGAGAGTCGTATTTTCGACATCGAGCAGACGCTGAAGCGCGACGTGCAGTCGTCGATCAACACGAAGCTGGAGAAGCGCGTGAAGGCGATCGAGGACGTGTTCGACGCGCACTTGAAGGAGGCGGTGAAGAAGAGCAACAAGGCGTGGATGATTCCTTTCGTGTTGTTGGTTGTGGTGATTGCGTTTGTGCTGTTGTTCGTTTATGTAGGGGTGGGGAGAGAGAGTGAAGTGTAGGGCAAGTACAGAACGGCGTTGAAGACTCATCTTTTGTAAATGCGCTGTTTGTTGGACATGTGTTGAGAGATCGCTTGAAAGAAGTGAGTGTGACCTTTGAAGAATGGCTTGTTTGAGGGAATCAACTCAAGTGATTCCTTAACACCTCTCCAACAAACACCCCAAATGGACTGAGACTCCAACACCACTTCGGCTTCGCTCTGCTCCTCCTTCTTCCGGATCGTCACCTCGTAGCTCACACTGCACGAGTACCAACTGCTCTTCGAGTTGTCGAACACGAGACGCACGCAGCCGTCGTTGATGCACTCCCACTCGCCCGTGATCAGCGAGGACTTCGACTCCACGAAGCACAACGGGACCACTGTCTGCACGAACTGGTCCTTCGAGATAAACAGCACCGAAAACTCGATGTTCTTGTCCAGCGAGCTGAAGCACCACTGCACGTGGTCGCCCGTCTTCACCGGAATGTCGATCTGTCTCTCATCTCTCACCCCACACACCCCACGTTTTCCACTCCACGGTTGGGCAGGGACAGGATGTCCGTCAGCGCAGAGTGCTCCTACGCCTCACGCTCCACGCCAACACTCACCTCGCAAATGGCGCGACCCAGCACACAGCCGCCCTCGCACTCACACTTGCCTCCATACACCTTCGGCAAGTCCTCCATCTTGAAGTACGCGAGGAGTTTCGGCGCGTTGGGCACGCGCTTCAGCTTCTGCTTCTGGAGGTCCGTCATCCAGGGCTTGATGACTATGCGTCAGAATTCGGGGCGATTTTGACCATTCCAGAAGTAGTTGAACACGGGGGGGTAGTTGATCACGTACACGACGTCTGACGATTCGGGGTAGTAGTAGGTGTGGATGAGGATCATCTCCTTGAAGATGTTCAGCGCCTTCAGGTTCATGTGGCGACTGAGGGAGAGACCCTCCAGGTCGATGATGGTCGAATTGCCGATGTAGTCGACACCCATGCGTTCGCTCGCGTCTCGGCAGCGCTTCTCCATGTATTCGTTGTAGTAGATGTGCGCGTTCAGAATCTCCTCGGCGGAGTATTGCTACGCGTCATTCCGAAACCAGGATGAATGCGTTTAGGATGTGGCGCAAATTCAAGTGGCCGACGTTGAAGATGGTGCAGGGCTGCCCGTCACAATCCCAGCCCAAACCCTACTCTTCCAAAGCGATCCGTCTTGTGACTGCGGTAGAGAAGACGGCGGGAAATGATATCGTGATTCTAGGAGACAGTCTCGAAGCAATCCCCACTCTCTTGATATCCGGGTTGTCGAGGATCGTGTCGATGCCGTTCTCCTTTCGCCACGCGATTAGTTTCTTGATTCGGTTCACTATTCATTAACGCACCAGTCGCCACGCCGACTCGCGCTCTTCTCATTGAACTTCGATGTATACAGGTAGCGGAAGAGAACCTGGTCGGCGAGCGGGTAATCCACGCCTGTACGTCAATCCATCCACGTTTCGACAAACCCATGTCTGCCAGACGCGCCTTGAACTTCTGGAGAGCCGGCTTTTTGTCCTCGGGTATCTTGAAGTTTTGCATTCGATGGAGTATGAGTAAAAAGCGACGATTACCCATTTTTCTCCATGCGTCCGAAGCGTTCTGTGGAGTGGGTCGTGGGGATCGCTGCATCACTCTGTAGCTATAGCAAATTGCCAAGGGTGACCGTGATCTCGCTGCTGTTGACGATCTTGACGGCGTTTGTTGTTACGGGTACGCCGCTTCTTCGCTTGCGAGTAACGAAATAGCGAAACCACAGTGGATATCTTCCTTTTGCATCCATCGAGCTTACCTGCTTTCTTGGCGGGGAGTGGCTCTTTCTCTCCGTTTTCATGCTTAGCTTGCTCGTTGCATCTTGTCTCTGGGGTACACAGGGTCCTTCTCGGTCGGCTTTCTGATGTCCGCCATTTTTGACACCAAGTGCATGTGGGGACTGGAGTCGAATACCTTCGCACGCCACGAAGCTGACTTTCTGTGGATGCTGTTGTTCGGCATTCTCGTGTCCTGTTTCGCTTGTCTCGTGATTCCCCACTACATCTTTGTGGGCGTCGCACTGCACTACATGGTGCTGTATTACTGGGCGCGACGGAACCCGTTTTTCAAGGTGAGCATGTACTTCATTCCTCTGAAATCCACCTTCCTCCCCTACGCGCTTCTCATCGTCAGCTTTCTCACGTCTGCAGAGTGGGCTTGCCGACCGTGTGGTGATTGTTAGGATTCCCTGGAGCGGGATCATCGGCATTGCTGCGGGCCACACGTACTACTTCGCGCGCGATATCGTTCCCCTCGTGTATCGCCATCGGAGAAAGCCCGTGCCTCGCATCACACAGGCCCCTCTCTGGCTGTGCGATTTCCTTTCTGTGTTGACCTGTAGGAGGAAGTGCTGTCGCGAAGTGCCAGCAGGTCATTTGCATTTGGATTAGGCTCATTTTCACTGTGCAATAATGGACTATGTCTTCTTGTACCTTATTCTGTGTTTACTCTTCCTCGTTTTGTTGATTACGCCCTCCAACGTGTGGCTCCGGCAGTGTTTCGAGGGCTTGTCTAGGCGGCCACGAATTGAGTCTGTTGCAGACGCGAAGAAGAAGGAATAATCATAATATGTCGAATTCTGTGTTTCTTCTGTCCATCCCTGTTCGTTCTTCTGTTCGTGAATTCAGTCCTGCTAGTTGTTTCCATTTGTTCCAGCTGTTTCTTTGAGACGTACTGTTCAGCCATCCCTGCCCTATTCACAATTCGAGAATCCTATCCCCTCTTTCCCAGTCTATGGATTCTTCAAAGAATAGTCCTGCTGCACCGAACGCGTCGCAGCAGAATGAAGTGGAACTGACTGATGAGGAAAAGGCGTTGAAGATCACGATCAGACAGAAGGAGAAGATGGAGAGGGACCACGACATGATAAAGGAATACTACAAAGTACGCGTTCCTCTCTGGTTGTTCTGTTAGGGCTTGCTAAAGGAGTGGGCAGACGACCTCGCAGCGCGTCCCCTCGAGGAGAAGAAATCGGAGGAAGGAAAAGCGGCAACCAAGCTCTGTCAGCAAGTCGCCGATACTCTGAAGGGCTTTTTCAAATTGTGCACAAAGAGGGTGAGACTGCTTTGATTTCTTCATCGTAGAAGATTCCCTTCGACATCCGGACAAACCTGCTGAAGATCCGAGACTGCATCGAGAAGAAGGACTTCCGCGAAGTGGTAATTCGATGGAGAGACGATTTGTAGGCATACAAGACATACCTTCTGATCACCATCGGCAACGCTCCCTGGCCCATCGGCGTCACTGCCACAGGCATTTACGAGCGTTCTGCACGCGATCGCATCACCCAGGAGAGTGTTGGACGTACAGGGGCAGAACGCGGGGATAATCGTGTAGACGCCATGCTGAACGATACGGTGCGCGTGTACCTCACCATGATCAAGCGGTTGATGAACTACAAGGAATCGAAGACGCCGGACTGCATTCCGTCGGGGTGTGTTGTTGCGAAGAAGTGAGCGTGTTTGTTCCACACTCCGTTTGTTTTGCGAGGGAAACGAAAATGGAAAGAGGGTACGCATTTGCAAATTCTGACATCTTCAGGGGCGCTCAAGAAAGGACTTCGTTGTTTGTTCTATTTGATTGGTAAGTGGATGGAGGGATACGAACGGAGATTGTAGCGCCGCCAGCGGAGTCTACTTTCAGTTGCTTCTCTGGGGCTATTCGGAGAGACAATACTAACAGTCATCGTAGATTCGGATCGAGATGGACCAGAAGAGTTTTGAACAGTTCGAAACACTTTGCAATGCCGTTTTTGGCAATCTGGGAACAGGCAACACATTGGAGGCAAGGGAAATGCTCGAGTCTATATGTCTGCATCCGAGTTTTGTTGAAAAGGCGGAGTCGCTTTGCTTGGTGGGTTTTAGCTGTAGGACGGTATTCGACAATTCCAAGAACATATACGCGCTGCACTGCGCGGGCACATCCTTGATCAAACTGATGACGGACTATTGGAACAACTACGACAATGATCAGAAGCTGCGCATCCGTTTTGTCTCATCTCTCGTCTCACGACTAGGCGATTTCATACTGCAGTACTTGATAAAGAACGGAGCCGAACTGCCTCCCCACATCACAACCACTCTCTGCACGCTGATTTGCCGCATCACGTCGCTTTCCTGGATGACGGATACGCGTCAGCGCAACATCCTGGAGCTGATGCTCCAATACACCAAATCCCGCGACAACTGCATCATCGCGCTGACCATTCTCGAAGAACTCGTGGCACAAATGGTTCCAAAGAGTACGACCATCCACCCACCCTTACCCCCAGAAACGAGCAACACCCAGCAGAACAAGGCCGCCATCCAATTCCGCGACAGCAACCTTCTCAATGTTGCCCTGCTGGCTCTGAACATGCTTCGCGACACCTTCCAGGCAGACGACGCCACCGTCGGCTCCGCGCAGCTGCGCAACGACCTGTACGACAAGTCGCTCAAGCTGTTGAATCGCTGTTTCAGCTACGACTGTCGCGCCTCCAAGATCGAGGATGGCTTGGAGAGTCACCCCACGCTGGGCATCCCGAGCGACTGGCTAAATCGCTTCCTCTCCAGCGAGAATCTCAACCTGCTGTTCTCCATGTGGGGCTGTGGCGGTTGGATGACGTGTAGTTACGAGCGCGCGGAGGCGCCGATCACGACGGAGATCGTCGAGGCGGTGCTGTGGATGATTTGCTGCTCGCGCACCGACCTGTTCTCCTCGTCGCTGGAGACGGACGTGTTCTCGATTCTGCTCCAACACCTCCTCAACGTGCTGAACAGCGGACATGGGCTGGACGACTCCGACACAGTGCACGCCTTCTGTCAGCTGCTCGATCGATTCAAGGTGGGTGTTGTGATGTGACGTGACGACCAGATGATTAGCAATATCCGAATTCTCAACGACTCCGCCTTCAAGCAACTCATCTCGCTCGCCACCTCCTTCACCACCACACTCGTCAACTCCATTTACGACTACACCAACTCCCTCTCCTATCTCTTCCACTTCTGGTACCGCCTCTGTCAAGACATCGGCAGACTTCGCTCCGACATCTACCTTCCTCTGAACGAGTTCCTCGAAACCCAACTGCTCCAAATCCTTCAGGTGTACACCTCGAAGCGCATCAGCGACGTCGACGACTGGGTGGACGGCGCGGACGACGACCCGCTGACGACGATCGACGCGTCCAACCTGGAGCTGACCTTCCTGGGCGGGTTGATCCGCTTCCAGTACGACAAGGGGATGAAGCTGGTGAGCGACCTATACGACGGCGTGAACAAGGAGTACGCGGTGAGTGGAAATGTTGGGGGGTGAGGGGTAGAACCAGGTGCGTATGCTGAATACGATGAAGCTGAGCGGGAACGTGGACGGTCAGCTGATGAAACGGATTCAGGGCATGGAGTGTCGTCTCGCGTGGATCGTGAACTTCGTCGCGTACACGCTCGCCGGGCAGAAGTTCACCTCCAATCAGATCGAGCACGAGGAGGAGAGCCTGGACGCGGAGCTGAGCAAACGCGTGTTCTCGCTGAGTCACAGTCTGCACTACCGCCTGAACGGCGTTGGCGTTGGGGCGTTGGGTGACGGTTAGAACAACTCGCTTCGACCGGACATGCGCCTGGAGCTGGCGCTTCTGAACTTCTTCACCGTCTTCCGCGACGTGTACGCGATCGCTGTCCGACTCACTCACAGCTTCTCCTCGCTCACCTCGCAAGCGATCAGCGACGCCTCGGCTCTGCCCGGGTACTCCATCTCGGGTCTGAAGGAAGGCGTAAGCACTCTCACACACCACACTCATTCACAGGCGTGTAACCACTACTTCGAGAAGATGGGGCTCGGAGACTACACGTCGGTGATGAACGCCATTGTGGAGAAGATTTGCAGCAACCTGCGCTACTGGGGCGACAACGACCAGGTGATCAACGCCAGTCTGAAACTGTTCTTGTCGCTGAGTCACGGGTACCAGGGCTGCAAGCTGCTCCTGCAACTGGAGAGCGTCGAGTTCATGCTACAGAACCACACAGTGCGCGTCGCGGCGGCTTCTCATGAATAGGAAGATACATTCCGTTTCCTGGCGTCGCCGTCGTTGCTGTCGCTTCGCACGGAGTATTACGCGTCGCTGACGCATCTGATTCTGATGGACAACATTCCTGGTCGCATGGAGTTGTTCATCACGCCCTTCTCCACGCTCCTGCAGAACCTCCTCTCCGAGAACTTCACCACCAACAATGTGAGTGTATGTGTTGTCGCGGGAATCGACCCATAGCTGCCGCTGTTGAAGATGTACAAGGATCTGCGTGGCGTGGGCGAATCCTGCAACGACCGCCGCTCCTACAACATCACCTTCGAGACACTGTGCGTTTCATCGAGGCGTTTCATCGATAGTGCACAGTCGCTCTTTCAAGTGATGGTTCGCACGATCGAGGCGTACCCGTCCAACCTGGAGCTGATCGCCGCGCTCTTCAAGTGTCTGCTTGCCTTCGTGTAATCGCCTCCTCTCCTTCTCACCTCCAGGGATAACCACGAGTGTCGCGTGGACTCGGGCGCCACCTCCACGAACGGCATCGAGCTGTTCAAGCACACGGCGCTGATCATCTGTGGGTATTCGCATTATCTTCTCGACACCAACATCGATTACGTGATACCTTCTCTTCTCTCTCACATCCAGGCCACCGCTCCTGACGCACTGTTCCGGTGCGCACGACTTCTCCTCCAGGTGATGAACACGGCTCTGAGTGCGGCTGCGTCCTCTCTCTGACCCATAGCGGGAAAGTACATTCCGTTCGGCGTGTTCGCGTTGTACAAGGACACGTGCTTGCGCGACAGTCTGGAGGCGTGCATGTCCATCGTGCTGCGGATTCCATCCTTCCAGATCGAGGTGGGAGTTGTTTGGATGTGTGAGGGGTAGAAGCGACAGAAATTGGAGAACGCCTCGTTCACATTCATTGATAATCTCTTCATCAACCACATCGAGATTTTGAGTCAGATGGCCTCCGAGGGCTTCATCAACCTCATTCGGTTCGTCGTTTTGGGAATCGACTCCTTTGGTGGGAGTTGTGGAAATCGGGGTGATTCTTGTAGACGCTGAAACCGTGGCGAAGTGCGCGGACTGCATCGACCAGTTGGCGACCTATTACTACCTGAATCGGAATCGTGACGTCGCGACCATTCGCAGTCTCCAGCTGATCTTCAATGCGAACGCCACTCTGTGGAACGACCTATTCGAGAAGATTCTGAACTCCCTTCTGTTCAACAAGAAGTCGGAGGAGGCGCTTTCGAGGCCAATTCACTCCATCTTCCTGATCGACTCTGGCGTGGCGGAGCACTACTACACAGCAATTGCGGCCACGCAGCCTGCCGATGTGGTGCTGAAACTGAAAGACTCGATGCTGAAACTGACGTCCAACTTGGATGTGACGCTGGAGCCGATTCTCCGTGACCAGTTCTGTGAAAAGTGTAAGGAGTTTAGAGACGAAGTGCTGAGTTACCTTGTTCTTTACTCTTCTTTGTTGTGAACCAACAGCGCTCAAAAGGAAACAATAAAGGTACGTTATGCGGCCAGTCGCTTTCTCCCCTTCAGGCGTCGGTTCTTCAACACGCGGCGTCCATCTCCTAGTCTCTCAGCGCAACGAGGCGTGCGTACCCGTTTCCAGTCTGTGGCGGAAGCCGTGTTTCCTCTGACGACGCAGGACGCTCGGCTGGTATGTCCTCTTGAGAAAGGAGAAGGGACTCAAACCTATCGGTGAGAACGCACGGAAACGAGAAGACACCCTCGATTGCAGTCGGGCGATTCCAAAATGTGAACAGACCCAGGGCAGAACCGCAGAGAGCGAGCGCAGCAGGCTCAAACAGTGACAGTCCTAGCGGAATGAGCTGGGAAATCGAGTCCATACGAGAAAAGAACGCCATGTGCAGAATCTGAAAAGGACGATTCTCCCCAAGAGACGAGAATCGATGGCTCATTCGGATTGTTGGGACCACCCATTCTGTTTTCGCCTTCCTTTCTCTGAAACAAACAAGATATAGGATTAAGCAAGGAGCGATTCCTGTTCACCCACCTTCCCTCTCTTCTCCACACCCATTCCAAAAATTCTTCCCTTTTCCGCTCCCAATAACCCCCAAAATCCCTTCCGTTTCCGCCACGCAATCAAATCAGCTATTCTCTCCGAGCATTGCTCCTTTTTGGTGTATCTTTTCCGTATTCACTCCTCTCCTTTCCGCACTCATCGCCTAGGTTTTGTCCTTCTCTTGCTATCGACTTCGTTTTGAATCGAGACGCCAATGGAGAACGATTTAAATACAAACGATACGCCCATAAGCGAAGAGATGCCCGCGGAATCGAAAAAGCCGCAGAGTTCAGGTTGTTTGCACTTCGATTCTCTTAGTTCTAGTGATTTCCAAAGAGGAAGAAATCCCTTCCACGTATGGAGGGATCATTCCGGTGGGGAACAAGGAGATGACGATCTTCTGCGTTGATGGGTTTCAAATAACGGACGAAAATGGTTTGGAGCAGGCGCGCCGTTTTGAGATCTAGGGAACTTTGTATCGCTGAGTAGCGCTGCTCAAACGCGAGAAGTGTTTGAATCCCCGCTGTTCTTGTCGGGCACTATCATATCCCCTTTTCCGCAGCAGACAAGACCGAAGGCAAACCCGTTTTTCCGCAAAGAAGAGCCGCGTGCGCCATCAAAGCGAAAACCCGCATCCACACAAACGAAAGCGAGGCAGGTGCTTAGCGATTCCGACGAAAGTCTATCCGACACCAATAGCCCCCCTCCACCCCTTTCCAACATCGAATTGCCCTTCATCGCGGGCGCCGTCACCGTTCTCTCCCTGGGCACCATCAACGACGGCGAGAAGTACTCCACGCCCAGCCTCCTGTTCCCCGTCGGGTATCGCAGTCGGCGATCGTACTGGAGCATCTACGCTCTGAAGTCGTTCTGCTTTCCTTGTCTCACCCACAGCGAGAAGTGCGACTACATCTCCGAAATCGTCGACGGCGGCAAAGCCGGACCCATCTTCCGCGTGTTCCCTGAGGCGGACCCTTCCGACACGATGGAGTCGCCCTCGTCTTCTGGGGCGTGGAAGCAGGTTCTGCTGCGCGTGAGGGAGCTGCGCGAGTCGCGTGGCGAGTCGCCTTCGGGCACCGCTGTGTCGGGTTGTGTCGTTTCTGTGGGTTGATGGCTAGGCCCTGAGATGTTCGGCCTGACGAACTCGGTGATCGCGCGCGTGCTGGAGGGTCTGAGCGGCGTGGAGCGCTGCACGAACTACATCGCCACCAAGAAGAGGAAGAAGTCGCGTATCCCGCAGGTCGACGGAGAGAGCGAGGACTTCTCAGACTTCGAGTCGTCGTCGCCCGCGCCCGCGCTGCCGTCCGACTTCTCGGAGGAGGCTGAGCCTGCGAAGATGGTGACTGTGACCCGGACGGTCAAGCGCGCGGTGATGGGCAAGGACACCTTCCTGCGCGTGCGCTGTCGCCGCTGCGAGGACGGACTGGAGGCGGAGGACAGTCTGATGTGAGAGAAGGAGAAGAGAATGAGGCGTAGCGATAACCTGATCACGTACGAGGTGTTGGTGGAGGCGAAGGCGATCAAGGAAAGCAAGGAAGCGAAGGAAGCGAAGGACGCGAAGAAGGGTCGGAAGAAGGAAGAGAAGCCTGCTGTGCCGAAGAAGCCGCAGGTGCGTCGTGGTCGCGCGGTGGAGACGCTCTCGCCGGAAGTGTTGGAGAAGATCGACATGAGCGGCGTGTATCAAACCGGGTTTGAGATCGTGAGCCGCGAGGAGAACCGCGTGTCGGTGAAGCCTTCAGCGTCATCGCTCTTCGTTCACGACGGGTTGAAGAGCGTGTTGGCGAAGATGAAGTGAGTGTGCGATGGACGCCTGATGGCTAGAGATATCATTCAAGGCGATCTGAACCACGACCAGGTGGGCCACGCACTCCAGCTTCTCTACGCCTGTCGACTGATCAAACCCTCGCCCTCCATCCAAGACGGCTCCGGATTCGGCCCGTTTTTGGACACGCTGGCGACAGGCGAGAACCCCGTGGTGGCGGAGGAGGCACGAATCATCCTAACGAAGTGGAAACGCCAGCCGGGCAGCCAGCTGGGCAAGGAAGACGGCAAGAGGCAGCGACGAGACGATGGTCGCACGACCCGCGGGAAGAAGGTCAAGACGCGTTACGTCGTTCCCATGATGAATGATGGAGTGTCGTTCGAGCCACCGCTGGCGGAGGAGGCGGCAGAAAAGGTCTCGATTTCTGTCAGGCTGCGAAACTGGGGAATCAAGTACCACGAGAGAGATTCGTTCTTGTACGCGACGAGCGAGCAGTCGGTGTTCATTTTGCGCGGCAACACCGTGGCGGTTTCGCCCGCGCCAGAGTATGCCGCCTTTTTTGCGCGGGAGAAGCGTCTGTTTGAGATGTGTTGGCAGGTGTACGAGATCTCGCGCCATCTGGCAGAAAAAGGGGAGTATTTGCTGTACGACACAATTCTGGGCGATATTTGGAACGACAACAAGAGCGCTGAAATCCTCCTCGTGGAAGAAGATCTGATCGCCGAGTACCCGGCGCTGCGACGCGAGATGCGCTCGTTGGACCGAATGCGAGGCTTTCCACTGAACGTGAACGTATTCAGCGTGAACGAGTTTATGGAAACACTTGGCTCCAAGCACGAGGCGTGGAAGAAGAACCTGGAGAACCCGAACTACCTGTACGCGCTGGAAGACGAGTTGGAAATCGCGTATTACCGCGGAAATCTGCTCGAGACGGACGAGGTGGTGGAGGAGCGTGTGACGAAGGGCGAGCTGCCGGCGGTAGAGGGCGCTCAGTACCCCGCTCTGACGCCGTGTGCCTTGTCCGCGGAGGAGTGGAAGTGGGGCCTGTTTCTGGAATGTCACAAATAGGAAGCTGACCGAGGTGTGGTGTTTTGTTCGAGAATACAGGGATGTTTTGGGAATTCCGAATGACGTCGCCTTCCCGCTGGACCGAATCTCGCTGTTCGATGAAACTGCCGCGCCGTCTTCCGAATCACCGAACGTGTACCAGTTCTTAATTCAGTTCCTTCTCGTCGAGGAGGCCAAACATAGCATTTCGCTACGTAAAGAAATGCGCGATGTGAAGTGGCTGAAATCGGGACTATTTGGGTGCAAGCGCTTCGTGGGTCTGTGCGACTCAGTGAACTTCCCGAGCTTTATCCGCGGTTATTTCGACAAGCACTGCTTCGACGTGGCGGACACGAGGGACCCCAAACAATTGATGATCTACGTTCTGTTGCATTTGATGCGCTGCCCCGACTGTTTCATCTTCCTTCGCCCCGTGGACGAGGAGAGGAACAACGTGCCGGGCTACAAGGAGACGGTGAAGACTCCGATGGACTTCCAGACGATCTGTCAGCGCGTCATCGCAGGGTGGTACGATGGAAAGGGAGAAGAGAGTGTCACGCGCGATGAGAGAGCCGAGAACGGCACGCGGGGCGAGGGTCTGGTGGGCGTGGTGCGCGACATATACCTGATCTACGCGAACTGTCGCCTGTTCAACCCGTCGGACTCGTCGGCGTACCGGTACTGTCAGAAGATGATGGCGCTGACGGAGATGCTGCTGAAGCAATGGGTAGCTGCATGTCGTGTGCGTCAGCAATAGATCGTGCCAGTCTGTCCCGAGGTGGAGGACGTGATGCCCGTGAAGGCGGTGGAGAAGTGCGTGTTGTGCGGTGCCTGTGACGAATAGACAAGAGAGTGACGACGAGCCCACCACCAAGTCCAGAAAGAAGACACAGATTCCCGCGGTGAAGAAGGAGACGTCGCTGAAACTCCCCACAGAGCTGAAAGGCATTCTGGCAACGCTGGCGACACAGGAGTTCGCGTCACTGACTCCCTCGTCACAAATCACCCTGTTGTATGCGCTGTACGAGGAGGCGGCGGCGACGGAGGTGGTGCAGGACGAGATGAAGAAACGCAAGGAGGCGCTGGTGCGCCTGCAGCAGGAATTCTACTCCATCTCCAGCCAGCTGCGCGAGATCAGCGCCCTGTACTCGCGACAAGAATTCAGCAACCGAAACGCCTTCATCACCGGCGTCGTGGAACGTGGTCTGCCCGCAAAGCAGCAGGAGGAGATGTTGTCCTTCAACTACAAACCCAGCGACAAGTCGAAAGTCGTCGCGGAGAAGAACCTGGCGGCATTCTTGGCGAAGAAGTCCAGCGTCCTCACGGACCTGAAGGCGCGTCTGGCGGACGTGGAGAGCCGAATTATGGTGGCGTCGAAGGCGTTGTGGTCGCCCACGCCGCTGGGAGGCGATCGCTTCGGCAACAAGTACTTCTGGTTCCCCGACGACAAGCCGCTGCGCGTGTGGGTGATCAACGAGAACGACGGAAATTGCGGGTATTTCTGGAGCAGCGAGCAGTTGTTGATGTTGATGAATTGGCTGGATAACCGCGGGAAAGAGGAACACATTCTGTACTCCGTGTTGAAACGCATCGGCTTGCAGTTCACACAGTTCATTGAGACGGAGTTGAGTGGATTGCCCGTTATCCCCTCGATTTCTGGCAACGACCTGACCGCTCGGAAGCGGAAGGAGTTGGCGGGAAGAGATTTGGTGTTGTGCGACGCGGACGGGTCGTTGTCATTGAGACAGCTTCACGGACAGTGGATCGGTGTACCTGTGGTGGACAACGACCAGAACGAGTGGTGGCGGTGCGCGAAGAAGGAGGGAGTTGTCAGCGAAACGGTCAAGGCGATCATCGACGTATTGTTCCAGCCGGCGTTTATGAAGGAGGGAAAGAGCGAGTTAGTGTCCACATTGCAGGAGCAGTGGAGAAGGCTTCACACGGAAGGCGCGTCGTTGGAAGCGTACAAGACACTTGTGCTTCTTCTCGAAGAAACGATCTTCGAGTCGATTCACACCTCTTACATGAACCCGGACTGGCTGTTGGCGCGCTCGCTGTGGACGACGCGCGTGCGAGACAGCCAGACGTTCAGTGACGTGTCGTACTACCTCCGCGACATCGAGGCGTCGTGCGTGAACTTCACGGTGATCAACGCACTCACGCGCTCGGTGGACAGAACCACCTTCCTCGGACTCTATGAGAAGCAGGCGAAGAAGGTGCCCCGACTGCCCGATGACGGAGAAACAGTCGTGTATTGCGCCAAGGGACACGCGGTGGCGATTCAGGATTTCTTCCAGAACAACGCGTTCGGAAGTGTGTACCACTGCACGGAGAAGGAGCAAGATCGGGACTATTTGTGCAAGGTGCATCACGTCGAGTACTTCTGGGGCAATGGGAATCCCTTCCTTCGCGTGTACCTCACGCCCATCTCGCCGCTCGTTCTCTACTCGCTCGTGCAGTCGTACTACGACTGTCTTGGTAAGGATGAGTTGTCGATCACTGTACGCACACCGCCGCCCGAGCCGAACGGCGCGCCCTTCACGGTGGTGGTGTGGCTGGCGAGCACGAACAGCGAGTTCGTGGTCCCGTTCGACTCGTACTGCGGCGCGTTCGTGAACAACCTGCGTGTGGGCAATCACATTCGGATGTGGTTCGACGGCGTGGACGCGCAGATCACCGCGTCGAAGCGACGGCGCAAGGAGAGTCGGTTGGAGGGCTCGTACCTGACGGGGAAGGTGACGGGCATCGAGCGCTGCGAGGGCTGCTCGTTCCCGTGGGAGTGTCTGGAGGTGGCGTGGAGCTCCAACACGAACGAGGCGGGAACGAACCGCATCAACCCGTGGGAGTGCGAGTACCAGGAGAAGGACACACGGGACCGCGTGCGCGAGAACACGCGCAGTGGGTGGAAGTCGGGCGAAGTGAAGAAGCTGAGCGAGAACGACCTGAAGAGCATTCGCGAGAGCGCCCAGGCCATCGTGAAGGCGCACACGCCCGAGGAGGGCGAGCAGTTCTACCGTTTCCTGACGCGCTACTGGAACGAGAAGGGACAGGAGGTCACGAAGCCGATTCTGTCATACGAGACGCTCGATCTGGGTCTGTTCTGGAAGCTGATGCAGGCATTCGGCGGCTATGAGATGGTGGTGAACAGCAAGGGCAGCTGGCAGAGCATCTACCGCCTGCTGCCGAACTTCCGCGAGCAGAACACGAGCGCGCCGACGTCGCTGCACAAGATCTACCTGAAGTATTTGTGGCAGTTCGAGAAGGAGCAGAGAGAGGAGAAGGGGATGGCGCCCATCTGCCAGCCGCGACTGCCGATCCCGACGATGCCGGGACGAAGCACGATGAAGACGAAGGGGGAGAAGGAGGAGCCGGAGAAGGAGGGAAATGATGAGTTGATCATGATGGATTACCCGCCGAACGTGCAGTTTATGGTGAGAACGGTGAAGGAGCAGGAGAAGTTGAAGAGCGTACTGACGAGCAAGGTGAAGAGCATGCAGAACACGTTGCAGTACAAGGAGGGAACGATTTCGACGGTGAACGTGGAAGTTTCTGATTTTGCATTTAGGGGTATCGTTCACGGAAACGTGTGCATGCTGAAGAGACAGATTGAGAGCATCTCCAAGTTCATCTCCCAGTTGAAGCAAATCCTCAACTTCTATCTGTAATCTGTTTTTGTGCTCTCTTTGTTGGACCGAATGAGCGACGTTGGAACCGAAAAGGGAGAGGCGCAGTCCAAAACGGGGACGAGTGAAAACAAGAAGAGACCCGCATACCAGATGGATTGCTACCAAGTGCTGAGATTGAAAAATGGGAGGAAACTGGTGCTTTCCTCGTTGGACGCGTATTACTTGGGAATGTGGGCTTGTCCGAGAAAGAAGCATCGGCTTTGTGACTGCGCAAAACTGAAAGCCTATGGGAAGGTTTCCCTCGCCGCGGAGTACTACATGAAGCCAAAGACGCACTCCATTCAGTTCTAGTGTGTTGAACAAATGGGTGCACGCTACTGGAGCGAGTTTGTGTAGAAGACCAAGTACCGCAACGGAATGACGTGATTGCGGATGGTGACGCGCTCCAGTCCCCAAACGATGTCTTTCCACCCAATGTTCTTCTCGAGGACAATGGTTCGCGAGGAGTCGAAGGGGATCTATGGGACAGGGGAGGGAAATGGCGTACGCGTTCCCTCTTCATCCGGCGTTTATCGAAGATGAAGCCGGATTTGATGACGGATAAACAGTAATTGGAGCTCGGCGCGTAGTTCGGGTCTTTCCGAGAATAGCGCTTCAGTTCATACCGATCGGACTCGTCTTCGAAGTAGATGGTTTGCCAGCGCAGTCGGTAGCTCGTCCACTCCCGAGGGTACACGCCGCGGTCGAGGACTTGGAAGATGGTATACTTGTTGACGCGCTAGTTGTCAGGTTTGTTCCCAACGCTACTTCGAACGCGAGGTTGAAGCACTGCAGATACTGGATATGAATGAAATGGGCCATAGGAGGAGTCTCGGTGGATGGCTCTTCGTTTGAGATCACGTCACCGGATTCGGATTCAACACGGATAGGGTGAGCATTCGCGTCCGAAAGCGGCTGAAGAGCGATCCGCTTTCCCAGCACTGGAGGCGGATCCTCGAGAGGACGCTTCGGACGGTATTGCAGTCTGTTTTCGGACATATTAATGAAAGAAACAGGGAGAAACACGACAATCCCACGCTCACTTGCAGAACTGACAGACGTACTGCTTGCTCTTCTTCAGCAAGTCTGAGGGGTTGAATGGAAGCGTCATTCCTACCCGATATGTTCTCGTGTTTGTTGATGACACAGGAGATGTGGAAGGACCGGTTGCATTTGCAGCACGTAATCTACCGTTCACAACGGGCTGGAAGCGAAACCATAAAACCGTACGCGGGTTCATGACAACTCATGCATCGCTCTTGCGATTCTGTATTCTCTTCTTTCCTCTCTTCCTAGGCGTCATTTCTCGGGAAAAAGGGACGACTTGATGATCATCCCCGTCCTTCTTCTTCTGTGACAGCAGGAGAGATTCGTTTAACGGCAGCAAGGAGGACGTCGCTTTGGTGTTAGTAGATTCCTTCCTCTTCTACTCATGACTCTTCCTCTCATTATTGACAAGCAATTCGTTCTCTTCAGCCAACGCCTTCATTCGGACCTCCATACTCTCTCGGAGAACGGCAATGGCTTCCTGTGTATCAACTCCGCTCAGAACAATCACGTCAAAGGATGTCTTTGCATTTGGAGTTTCTGATGGCTGTGAGGAGGGTTTGTCTTGCTCCTGTTTCAGCGCCTGCGATTCAGCAATTGTGGATACACACAACCTCATTCTCCTTCTGCAGGTGTTGGATCGTGGACTCCAGTGCGGCAATCTGCTTCTCGTAGCATTCCATCCGCTCGCACACTTGCGGGATCGCTGGAATCACCGTCTCCACTTCCTTTTGCTCTTCTACGGGCTGTTTTCTCTCCTCCTTCTTCACCTCCACAGGGATCTCCGGCTTCTTCGCCTCCCTCAGTTCAGTGATTTCTGCAACGGATTCGGCAAGAAGCTGGAACAGAAAGAGTGTGTTTTCCTGGTAGCGAGAGCACAGTTCCTTGTATTGGTCGATGGATGTCATCGCCTGCTCGCACTCGATTCGCACGTCGTTGACGCGTTGCAGAACCTTTTGCATTTTTGTGTCCAAATAGGTCAGCTGTTCCTGGTGATCTCCCTCCGCCTGTGCCGGAGTCTCGTTGGGCTGGAGGAGCGGCTTGGCTTGTTTGAGGGATTCTGTACCTCACGTTTGCAATAGAAGAGTACCGATTTCGGCCGTTTTGGCTTCACAGAGATGATGAAGAGCCGTCAACTCGCTTTGGCTGTAGGCTATTGGGTCACCCACTGCATGTAGACGCTACTGTACTTGTTGTGTAGTTCCATCACCTCCTTCTCGTGTTGCGCGTGAAGCGTACTCAGTTCCTTTTCCAGATCGCTGTTCCGTTTTGACAGCTCTTCGTTCCTACTCCTCAACCGCCACCTCCTTTCCCACCGTTCCTTCCATGTGTTGCGTTCCTCGGAATGCTGTTTCTCGAACACATCCATTCTGTCTTGGAGCATTGCCTTTTCCTTCTCGGTCGTTTCCACGAGTGAAAGCAACGATTTGATCTGCCTACAACCATCAGGCCCCCGCCAACCCCCAACTCCTTTGCTTTCATCAGCAAGCACATTCCGTTGTTCGTCTGAATCGGTTCCGCCATTTGACTGCCCCACCCAGAACATGGAGGGAAACGGGATTCCAACAAACAGGAGTCATATGGCACAGTACAAGTTTTAATAGTTCTAATAGTTCTAATAGTTCTAATAGTTCTAATACTCGGGACAGGACGCTAAGGCTCCGTTCCCGTCGACGATCACATTCCCGTAGGAATCGAGACAAATCGTCGAAGGCTTCGACCGTCTTCGTTGGTTCAGCGCATTAAACAGCACGTCGCTCACCTGCTTTCCTCGCTCGATCGTTTCCAGGTTGTAGAAGGAGGACGCGTCTGCCAATGTCATCGTCTGGAGATTCGGGATTCCTAATCCACGGTGAGTGCTGCATCACTCGCTCACTACACCTACTCGCAATCGTCACGGTGGGAACGAAGCTGAAGACATCCGTGCCCACCTCCACCGTGTTCAGCAGCTCGCAGTTCAACAGCTTCAGCGCGCTCCCGCTCAGACCCTCGAAGGCGTGATTGCCCAGCTGGATGGAGAACAACCGCGGCAGGTCTATGCGTCATCAACCACACGCGCCTCTCACAGGCAAAACTGGTGGTGCCGTAGAAGCGGTTGAAGGCATGATTGCCGATGATGACGATCTCGAGAGAGGGGAGCGAGGAGAGCGTCAGCTGCTTGGCGTAGTAGAAGGACCACGTACCCTCCCTGTCCGACTCGCCTTCGTTGACTTCGCCGATCAGCAGTTCTTTGAGCGAAGGAAGGTCTATTCCATAAAAAGGCGCGATTTCGGCCACTCTTCAAAAACAGTCTGGAGTAGTCAGAGAACGCTCCTTTCTCGATGACGATGCTGTTCAGTACGGAGTTGTTCTTCACCACCATTTTCTTCTTCATCTGCTTGATGATGCTTTCATTCTCCTTTGAGTCGGGCGTGTTCTTCTCTCGGTCGCACTGCGTGAAGGAGTCCTCGCCCACCTTGATTGTCTGGAGTTTCTCCTCGTCCTGGACCAGAAGCACCTCGACGGAGCGACAACTGTTGGAATCGATCTGGAGCGTCTTCAGCGACGGGAAGCGTGAGATGTCCAGCGTGACCAGACCACTGTTCAGACAGTTGGAGAGGATGTGGAGACCGCGGATGCGAGAGTCGAGGTTGATGTAGTCCATCGTCGAGCACACGCTAACCACTATACGTCAGAGCGAAGACAAATCGTCACTGTTCATGTTCCGTTTCTGCACTCCCGCCACTTGATCATCAATGAGATCAATCATGGAAACGGGGATGTCTATGCGTGAAATGGAGGCTGTGCAGAGTACCGCTGTACACCAGCTCCACCAGATTCGAGAAGGACGTTTCATCGAAGGAGAAGCGAACGAACTTGTTGATGCTGTGCAGTTCCCACGATTCAAAGTTCTGAAAGCTGCCGTCAGCCGCGATGAATTCCTTGAACGAGGGAAGATCTACGGAGTCACCACGGGAACGCGAACGGACCTTCCATCACCAATTCATTCTTGCCCTCGGTCAAGCCGATCACCGAATTCTCGCCCACGATGAGTTTCGTGAAGAAGGGAAGGTCTAGAAATGAAAGGGAGAAAAACGCCGGCACTCTCCAAATGGAACACGCGAATCGTCTGCAACGCATCCTTGGCAATGGTGATGCTGCGCAGAGCAGAGCAATCTAAAAACAATGAGTATAGTCAACAAAGACAGAAAGTCGGAATCATAATACACACAGCACATTACTTACTCTTCATAACGAACTCCTCCACACCATTCAAACTCCCCTTGCTAAACGAAAGGTCCTTTATCGCACTCTGGTTCTCCAAGCGAAACCGCCTCACCTTCTTCTCCTCCTCCGCCACGCTGCGCTCGGCAGATTCCGCCGCCTCCGCCTCCTTCAGCAGCGCCTCCTCCTCCTCGCGCTCAGACCGCAGGCTCCTTCGATCCCGAAGTCGTCTCGATGTGGGCATGCGACTGAGCGAGTTGGACCCGATGGAGATGGAGGCGAGCCGCGAGGGCGTCACCAGCGTGGTCACGGCGTTGAGGCAGTTGTCCTCGATGATCAGCGTCTCCAGCTGGTTGTAGATGGACAGGTCCAGCACCGTGATGTCGTTCAGCGAGTTCTGGATGATTGTCATCTGCGTCACGTAGTACGGTACGTTCGCCAGGTCCTCCTTCGTGCCCACGTACTCCACCACGTACGTCGAGTTCTGGTAGGTGATGTCGTTCGTCGAGAGCGTGAATGCATAAGTCTGCATCCCACCGTAGGGGACGCTCTGCGTGTCGAACGCCACGCGCACCTGGTTGTTCGCGCTGCCGTGGCGGCGCACGTACAGCTCCCAGTAGCCGCCGTCGCTCGTCGTGTCGAAGCCCGTCAGCACGCCGGCGATGGAACGCTTCGAGGCGGAGGTGCTCACCTTCAGCGGCTGCGTGGAGTACTTGGAGTACAGCTGGTAGTCGTACGGGTCCACGTTCAGCTCCACGTAGACGGGGGAGCTCTTCACGGCATCGATCAAGTCCGATGCCGATCGGGCGTGGAGGTCGGTGTAGCCAGAAATACGGTACTACTCGTAACACCAACACAGAGACGCACACCTTCTGACAATCGTCGCCCTTGGCTTGGTAATCCGCCTTCTTGCAGGCTCCCACGGTACGCAGAAGACTAAGAATGTTCGCTGCAGACGGGTTCTTTCCCTCCTTTTCGAGGGCGTTCTTCACATAATCCACAGAGAAAGAAGCCTAGAGGTCAGGGACGAGAGAAACGACGCACAGTGAAGTCAGGATCATGCTGAAGATACG
This sequence comes from Blastocystis sp. subtype 2, assembly GCA_027406325.1. Classification (NCBI taxonomy): domain Eukaryota; class Bigyra; order Opalinata; family Blastocystidae; genus Blastocystis; species Blastocystis sp. subtype 2. The sequence goes on from JANPWJ010000861.1 coordinate 37,252, forward strand.
TTAAAAGCAAGTAATCCAAAATGGCAGCAATTCGATACTCCTTGAAGGAGCCGCTATCCAGGCTCTTCTGGAGCTTCGAGTACTGTAAATCGACCTTGTACTTGGTAATAGGGACCGACTCTGAAACAACCGGAGTTGCTTGAATGTCCGTCCGGGGTGTAATAGGATCCATCATCATCGTATCACGAAATTCGTCCTTGTTCCAACTAAGATAGTAACTCATCGACGCGGAATAGTCGTGGTTGTTGTTTCGCGTTGCGACTTCTTCTTTGTTCGCCACATAGTTCGCATTCCTACAGGTCACGTTGAGCCAGTGCCAGTGTACGTCTCGTCAGGGCATTTGTCACCGCTTAGCCCCCATTGGTCACAATACACAGATATAGTACTAGCAAGAGAGATGGAGGCCGTGAATAAAACAGCAGATAGATAGAACGGCAAGAAGCGCATTGTTGTGCACTCCTTCAAATGGAATAATGGATGAGAGGTTTGAATGCGTTCTCTCCCAATCGGTCCCGATTTCGTTGATCGGTCAAGTACAATTCGTGCGTTTTATTAGGGTCCATTGCCAAATCCTCTTCATCCAAACGGAGGAAGAGTGCCTCTGAATCGAGTGTGGGTCCACAGATCGTAATGCCGTTGTTTGTTCCACGCACTGTCCACCCAAAAGGGAGAGTCATTCCGAATCCAGACAAAGGTTCATTCCGTCCAATTTCCGTTTCTCCTCGTCTTCTTGTATCATTTCACACGATACCGCTGTGCATCGCCATCACGACTCCGATTCCACCGTTGGCTCTCCGCGTCACGCCGACCTCCACCAAGCCTGAAGCAAGCGTCTGCCGAGCGAAAGAGGTCGAAATGAGCAAATCGGTATAGATGAAACGCCTAAACGGAGAAACAACAGGGAAATTGGCAAAAGCCTCTATGAACCCCACCCCACTATATCATTGTATAAGGCAATGCTGGCAAAATTCTTGAGATCTACGGCTTCTGCTGCTACGAAGGCTTATGGCTTTAATCCTGTTGCTGCCACTAGAGCCATTGCTGCTCGTTCGATGTCCATGCGTGTTGCTTGCGATGGAAACGAGGCGGCGGCTGCCTCGGCCTACAACGTTTCCGAGACTGCTATTATTTTCCCGATCACTCCCTCTTCTCCCATGGGAGAGCATTGTGATGCCTGGTCTGTCCAGGGACGTAAGAACATCTTCGGACAGCCTGTGAAGGTGATCGAGATGCAGGTGGGTTGCGCGGAGAGCGCGTCATTCCTAGTCTGAGGCAGGAGCAATGGGAGCCCTTCACGGCGCTCTCGTTGGAGGTATTCTCGGTACTACTTTCTCGTCCTCTCAGGGTTTGATGCTTATGATCCCTGACATGTACGTCGATGCGGAGAGCGCCTCTCACCTCCTAGGCACAAGGTCGCTGGAGAGCTGCTGCCGGGCGTCATCCACGTGGCCAGCCGTTCGGTCGCCAAGCAGACAGGTTGCCTTTACTGTGATTACAGTGATGTTTTCACCACGCGTGGTGTGAGTGGTTGCGGAGAGCGCGTCACGGCGTAGACTGGCTTCACGTACCTTTCCTCACACTCCGTCCAGGAAGCTCACGATCTCGCCTTAGTTGCTCACATTGCTGCGTAGCGCCTGGCCGCCGAACTCACGCCTAGTCTTGAGAACAGCTTCCCCGTCCTGCACTTCTTCGACGGTTTCCGCACGTCGCACGAGGTGGCGTCGATCGAGATGATGACGACGGACGAGGTGAAGAAGATCTACCCGTTCGACAAGGCGCTGGAGTTCAAGCAGCGCGGCCTGAACCCCACCAAGCCGTCGTGCATCGGTCTCGTGGAGGGCAGCGACACGTGGATGCAGCACCAGATGTCCAACAAGCCCATCCTCGCCAAGATCCCCGACAACGTGCAGGCGGCGATGGACAAGGTGGCCTCCATCACGGGTCGTCAGTACCACCTGTTCGACTACGCTGGAGCGCCCGACGCTGACCGCGTGATCGTCATCATGGGCGCGTCGGCGTCCACGGTGGAGGAGACGGTGAACTACCTGAACCAGAACGGCGAGAAGGTGGGCGTGATGAAGGTGCATCTGTGGAGACCGTTCTCGCTGAAGCACTTCACCGCCGCGCTGCCGAAGACGGTGAAGAAGATCACGGTGCTGGACAAGACGCGCGAGGACGCCGCGTACGGCGACCCGCTGTACGAGGACGTGTGCGCCGTGGTGAACGACATGGACCAGAAGATCAGCGTGGTGGGCGGTCGCTTCGGTGTGGGCGGCAAGCAGTTCACGCCGACGATGGCGAAGGCGGCGTTCGACAACATGAAGGCGGAGAAGCCGCGCAACCACTTCTGCCTGGGCATCGTGGACGACGTGTGCCACTCGAACCTGCCGCTGGGCCCCACGCTGCACGTGAGTCCCAAGAACATGAAGCAGTGCATCCTGTACGGTCTGGGCTCTGACGGTACCGTGGGCGCGACGCAGGAGGCGGTGAAGCTGATCGTGGACAACACGAAGCTGAACGCGCAGGCGTACTTCGGCTTCGACGCGCACAAGTCGGGCGGTCTGACGGTGACGCACCTGCGCTTCGGTCCGGACAAAATCACGTCGGAGTACAACATCGAGAACGCGGACTACGTGGGCTGCCACGCGACGGGCTACGTGACGAAGTTCGACATGCTGAGCAACATCAAGGAGGGCGGCACGTTCGTGCTGAACGCGCCGTGG
>JANPWJ010000865.1:0-19963 GCA_027406325.1 Blastocystis sp. subtype 2
GGATTGGCGCACTGAGGGCGTGCCTTCCTGCGAAGCCACATTGGGGGTTTCTAGTAAGTGAGCAGTGTATTGGGGAAGAGTTACCCTGCACCACACGACGGTTGGATGGGTCCATGTAGAGGAGTGGATTCAAATGGGAACCAAAAGATGGGGGGAGAACGCTTGTGCAAAAGGTGTGATGAACAAAGAGGAATGAGGAGGGTGATTGGGGGCAAAAGGGCAAAACAGACAGGTCTGGATTCTATAACGCTGCATATTCTTTTGGAGAATCCACATGAAGAAGAGGAACATCTAGGTGTTATCACTGATAGGATAGCACGGCTTTCGATGTGAAGACGACCTAAACCACTGAATGACCCATGGGATCGTGTGAATGAGTTGAGTTTGGGTAGGTCTACTCAATCATTCAAGAATCACAAGAGTACTTCGCATTACCAAAAGAAAGAACAGATCATAAGCAATATGAAATGCATAATCACCCACTTGAATGGAAGTCAGTTCAGGCAAGTCTATTCAATCACTCACATCACAATCAATCACTCTCAAACACAACACGAGAACACTGACTAGGCTCCGTACAGTCATGCAATGTCTCTATAAGGAGAGATTCATCTATTTGTGATTCAGAATAATCAACTGAACTCTTCTCTCTGGCGTGACTAAACGTGTCACTCACTGTTTTCACACTGTCGACTGCGATCACTTCCGATACCTCCAAGCCATAATTCTTTCGCACAAAATCGTGAATGAATGACCCACAATCGATCTTCACCTCTCTCAAACGAGGACAATCCTTAAACACAATGTAATAATACATCTCCGACAATCCTGTCTCAGAAAAGGAATCACTCCCAATCACCACACTCTCCAGCTCGTTCAATCCATCCACAATCAGTTCCTTAGCGAAAATGAAGCAGCGTTTCCCGATCTCAATTCGCTTCAGACGCTTGTACGCACTCAGATCCACGCTTTTCAATTTCCTATCGTTGCAACAACAATCGTTCACGATCAGTTCCGTGATGGCAGTGCTGAGCGATTTCCACTCCTCGAGGTTACGCACATTGGCGTTGGGGTTGACAGCGGGTGCGTTGGGGTGATTCGCGAGAGCGCCAGCGTCTGGCTGTCAGTTCATCCCCAAACCACTCACTTGACGCTGTCCATGTGTCGCAGATAATGAACGCCGCAGGAAGATTTACATCGGTGAGACGGGGCAAATCTACGCTTCACTTGAGTTGAAGGAAACCACTCTCAAGAGTGATGATGCAAACATTCTGGAACACTTCACTCTCAGTGCAATCGGTTCTGAGTGATGTGAGTTTCGGCAAGTCTAGTCAATCAATCCTCATTCATTCAATCACTTCGCATGATCAGTGTGCTTGAAGCACCACTGAACGCGAATGCATCATCACCCATTTGAATGGAAGTCAGTTCAGGCAAGTCTATTCAATCACTCACATCACAATCAATCACTCTCAAACACAACACGAGAACACTCATGGAATGCCATTTCACCAAACGTGAGTGATTTGAGCGAAGGCAAGTCTAGTCATCATTTTGAATGAATGAGAACACTCTTCAACTCCAACGACGGAGTGTTAAGAAAAGCATTACTCCCCATTTCAACCACCTCCAAACCCACGCCCTCAATCAAACACTCATCACAGTGAGCGAAGGCATCATCTCCCACTCTCAATTCTCGCAATTTCGGACAACTCTTTAACCAGAAATGGTAAACACTCCCCAGAGGACCTTGTTCACCGCTAGTGAAACTGTTTCTTCCAATTACCACGCTCTCCAAATCTCTCAGCTTGACCACTTCCATCCACTTCACATTCTTGAAACAATGATCACCCACTCTTAACTTCCTCAGCCTTGGAAGATACATCAAATACAGCTCATGACATCCTTTCTCATTGCCACAATTGTCATTCACGATAAGCTCTTCAACGCGGTTATGCAGCCATTTCTTTCCAGCTGACAGGACTAATGTCGTTTCCAACGGCTTGTCAAATAGCCATTCTCCATCATACACCACATCACCATTTCGATCGTACTGAATGCCTCTTCCACATCGCATTCCCTCAAACCACTCTCCCTCGTATTCAATCTTCGAGATGTCAGCATAATACTTGCGACCATAACACACCATCCTTTTACCGATGCGGAAACCCTCATATTCCACGTGATTTTCCTTGTCATACAATATACCCCAACCATACGGCTTTCCATTCAACACATCACCCTCCCAACGATCGCCGTTCACACTCAAATCCACAATCTCATTGTGTTTCACTTCTTTCACGTCTACACCACTAGCACGTAAGAATTGCTTCGTTCCTATGGATGCCACTACCCATTCCTCATTCTTGACCATCTCCACAATGGAGCATCCTTCGATATAAAGAACACCAAATACTATCCCTTTATTATACGGATAAGCAAAAACAGATGATGAACTACGACTTCGTAGGGCTTTGTAGAGGAGGTCTCTATATTCACTACAAATTATCCATTTCACTCTACAGCCAACAGTTTCTCTTCCTCATTGTCTTCACTGCTCCTATTCTCATTTCTATCCGCACTATCTTGCATGGTTTTCACTGTCAATTCCTTCCACCACGCAAAAGGCAAAACGTAACAGTGATTATACTAATGCCATTGCTCGCTTTCCACACGCCATTCACTCTCTACCACACCACGCAACCCAAACCTCCCTTCCAACCAAGCATACACCCACTTGACTCCCAACAAACACCCACCACGCAATACACTCATTCCATGAAATAAACAACAAGCAGAGAAGACATTACTGGGACAGCGTTGACACAGAAAGCGAATCACTCTTTTCGCAGGAATCCGCTTGCGATGAGCTGGACACACAAGACGTTTGGAAAGCAGCAATCGGATGAAAAACGACTGTGGCGACGGGAATGGAAGCAGTCGCCGCCGAGCCACGGGGAAAAGGCTCGATTGCGATCCACTTCGAATAGGGAACAACGCAGCGATCAGCAGAAGACTGCCATGCGCTGCCGGCTTGACAACTCGGCTGGACGTGCCGGTGCAACACTTCAGAAGAAGTAAGGAATGCGTACTGTTTTCTCTGAAGCTTCTCCTTGTGGACTACTCTTCATCGCAACTCAACAGACCTACGGTGGTAACGACGACGCTGCGACGTTCTGCACTTATCACAAATCACGCAAAGACCGTTTCCAGCCTTGTTAATGTAACACGCGATGGGCTTCACAGCGAAACACTGTCGGCATCGCCGGGTCGTATTCGTACTAGCTTGGAGTGCACGAATCGGACTCACTTCCATAAACGGGATCCAAAGATAGTGAAGAATGAAGAAACCCTCTTTCACTTCGTCCCTATCAACGACCACTGCAGGACCTCCGTTTCCCCTTTGCAACAAAAATGGAAATACCCTCTAAAGTAAAACACTTCCTCTCTCGCCACCGTGATCTCCGCAGGACCGTCCTTGTCCTTCTCGTTCTCCTTGTAATACGGCACATCCTCCTTCACCTTGCCAATCGGACTGATAAGGCCCATCGCAACGGGCGTGAGCAGGCACGAACAGATGATGGCGAATTCTGTGCATGAAGCAACGACACAAAGCCCACCTGTGAAGAGAATGCCCTTCAGCGGCGTGAAGAACACCAGATTCTTCCGCTCGAACAGCGACACGAGGCCGAGCGGCACCGTCACGTTCGCGATGGACATGAGGATGCGAGAGCACGAGACCAGAGCCGTGCCCTCAATACCCGCCTTTCGACTCTTCTCCAGCACGATGCCGTTCTGCGCAAAGGTCGCGTTTCCATTCCTACTCCTCACGAGACACGGACAGGAGTACATCAGGTGATCGCGACGACTCCAGCACAGACCCACCACGCTCGGTACCATCACCGTGGAGGTCGAAATGAGGTAGTACTTCCAAGAGCGATGCGGCACCTTGTGGATTCTCTACGGAAAAGTGCAATATTGTATAGCATACTGTAGCGATGGCAGTCGCCAGTCCGCCAAGAACCACCGCCTCCCCCAACTGCATCAGCATCTGTTTCTATTCCTAAAGCCATCTCCGCACACACCACAGTAGGATCTTCCACTCGGTACATCGGAGAATGTGTGTAGTTCAGATCTTGCAGGAAGTACTGGATTCCGGTCGAATACAGGAAGAATCGGCCATACAGATTCTAGCAGTCACTCAACAAATCCAAATCCACTTGACACGCCGCTCTGTAGGCGAAGTAGGCAAAGAGTTGCGTCGCCATGGGGAAGTGACTGTATCGGAGAAGCCGCTGCTGAATTGTCTCCTCCTCGCCCGTCGAACGCGGAAGATACGTCCAATTCATGTAGGAGATTCGCATCGATTTCAGCGTGTTGCCTATCGTCTTCTTCCACTTCGGGACCTTTTTGGGAGGCGGAAGGGGGCTCGGCGTCGTTTGGTCTCCCTCCATCAAGAATAGTGTAACAAACACGGCAGTACACACCAGCCACGGTATCGTGATCCTCCTCTTCCTTGACGCTCTCCACCTAGCCCTCACTCCATTCAAAACACCCGTACCTTTCTTCTCTCCGCGAGCTCCTTTTCCACGTCTTCTCTCACCGGATCGAAGTACTTGTGTGCCATCGCCTCCTTCGCCGTTAATCGGTCCTACCCCTCAGTCCCGCGCACAACCCCCACATTGTGGTCGTACACCAGCGTCTTGTCCAGATAATCAAACAAGTCGTCGTTGATGAACTTGGAGGTGGCCTCATTCACGTACTCGTCCCACGTGTGCTTCTCGTAGTGCCCCAGCAGGCTGATCGTCTCCTTGTCCAGTTTCAGGTGGTACTTGGCGATGTACTTATCCAGCTCCTCGCTTCCCATCACTTCCGCGATCTTCCGCAATTGATCGTAGTTATCCTTGCCGCGGAAGAAGGGCGTGCGGTTAAACACGATGCCCAGCAGCATGCACGACAGCGACCAGATGTCCAGCGAATAATCGTACTCCTTGCCGTGAATGCAATTGCGCTGCTCCTACCATGTCGTTCGTCAGCAACTCGGGTCCCTTGTAGTGGCGCGTGCTCACGCGGACGTTGTACTTCTCGTCTACGATGAAAACAGGAAGAGCGCAATTACGAGGCTTGTAGTAGTCCGCGAGACCCCAGTCGATGATGTACACCTCCTTCGTGATGTAGTCGATCAGAACGTTCTGCGGCTTGATGTCGCGGTGCATGATGCCACGGCTGTGCGCATAGTCCAATCCCTTGACGTGAACTCGAACAGAGACGACCTACAACGAGGATCTTGTAGAAGTAGTAACGTAACTCGTAATCCGAAAGAGAGGGGTAGTACTCCTGATCATTACCTGCATTCCGAATGGACTACACGGAAGTCCTTCGTCTCCACCCACTTCGTGATGATGCTCGGCGCCTTTGTCTCCGGATTCATTACCATGCCCAGCAACTAGACTGTTATGCAGCCCACCAAGTGCAAACGGGAATGATGTACGGACCCTCGGATAACTGCTGCATAATCTTGATTTCTCTACAGAGTCACTCCACGCACTCCAGCAACGTACCGTCGTATCTTCTTCTTCCGCACGGGCTTCAGGTACTTTATACTCACAGGCTCGCCCGTCTTCATATCGATCGCCTTAAACACTTCGCTGTACTTGCCTCTTCCCACTTTCTGGATGATCTGATACCGTTCGGGTGACCTAGACGCGTGAGCCAGCGCAAGATACCGAGAGCTACTGCCAATCGATTTGAACAACGTCGTAGTCGTCATACCCTTCGGGCATATTGCTAATCACATCCGCATACACGCGAGAGACGCTCATTAGCAAGTGCTTTGTGGGAAACTGCAATGGAATGCGGGAGTTTCATCCAGATGGAAAGAAACAAAACGAGAGCAAAAGGGTACACGGACAAAAGGCTATCGCAGAAGGTTGGCGATCTCGTCCACCGTCAGCTTGATCGTCGTCGTACTGTGGAAATCGAGGGTGCTCTGAATCAGCTGCTCCTTCTTCTCCTGCAGCTTTAGGATCTTCTCCTCGATCGAGTTCTCGACGATCAGGCGGTACACGATGACTTTCCGACTCTGACCGATTCGGAACACGCGATTGATGGCTTGGTTTTCCACCGCCTCGTTCCACCAGGGGTCGCACATGAACACCACGTTGGCTGAGGTGAGGTTGAGACCCACGCCGCCCGTCTTGAGTGAAACCAGCATGATCTTGGGGTACTTGGAGGGGGTTGTATTGTGTTGGTTTGGAGGTGATGTTGTGTTGCATTGTTCCGATGATAATACCGTTTTCTCTGGCGTCGTAACCACCTCCCGCTTCTCTGACGAAATCACCTTTTGCTTCTTCACCAACGCAGAAACCAAACCCGCACTCTTCCGCTTGCGCCCCACATCCTCCTCCTCCATCATTGCTTCCGTACTCACCTCTTCGGTGAAACTCCCTTCAACAGTGAAACTCCCTTCAACGGGAGACGACGTGCCTTCAAAGTCGCGAAGAATGGCTTCGCGTTCCTGCTTCGTCAACTGTCCATCAAACTGACAGTACGACATCCCGTTCTTCGCCAACGCAATCTACAATGAAACGCCTCAGACGAAACTACCCCCAAGTAGCGAAGCATCGCCGTCCACTGCGAGAAAATGAGGATGTTTCCGTACTTCTTTCGCGCCGCCACTTCGTCCTCGTCGTACGCTCTCCAAATCGCCTCCAACTGGTTCAAAATGAAGTCAATCTTGCTGCTCGAGTGCCACATGGAGTCTGCTCGTTAGCCACAACCACAGTCCAAACTCGGGTCGAACGGCACGGCGGAATACTCGAAGGAGTGGTAATCCACCGTGATCAGGTCCTGACGCGAATTGAGCTGGCGACAGTTCGGACACCGGAACGGGTACTACGCTTCACGCAACTCCACGAATGAAACCCCCGTCTGTTCAACGAGGTGTTGGATGCAGTGCTCGCAGAAGTAGTGCAGACACTTCGTGAACACGGGGTGCAGCCGGATTTCGTCGCAGCAGATCTACGCCTCACATTCCTCCCCTCCTCCAACAGGACACGTCAGCTTGCCCAAACCGCCCTTCTCCTTCACCTCCTTCATCACCTCCTTCGCGTACTCCTCCACGTTCCGGCGATCGCTGAACGCCGACTCGTAGATGCGCTCCACGAAGTCCGTCGTGATCGCCTTCTCCAACTCCTCCTCGTTCTTCCTGCGCAGCAGCCCCTTGGCTCGCCCCAGCAGCAAAAACGGGTGGTCGCACGCCTGTCGCAGCGAGAGCAGAAGGGAGAGAATCATGGCGTACCGCGAGTTGACGATGCCCTGGACCAAGAACTCGTTGAACATGGCGCGCGTGCGCTGCAGCAGCTGGGAGTAGAACTCCTTCTCCGCCGGCGTGAACGCCACGCGCTGGACGATGACCTCCTTGGCGGGCAGCGCGACGATGGGTCGTCCGCGACTGTCCTTCGAGGCGTAGGTGCGTCGCAGCATCACCATGGAGAGAGGGTACTAGGAATGAGTGGCGAGACGGTCAGCCACGCGCAGACGGTTCAGGTTCATCACGGAGTCGATCTCCATGTTGATGTGGATGTCGCCCTGCTCCTCGCTCTCCTCCTTCTTCGCCGCCGCGCGCGTCTCGAACACGCTGTTCCACACGTGTCTCTGCGGGTGACCACCGACTCGCACACTCACGTAGCACCAGGGCTCGTAGTGCAGGAAGCGGAAGAGCGAGAAGAGGTCGTTGACCGTGTTCTGGAGCGGCGTGCCGCTGACCACCCAGTGGATCGACCCGCGCAGGGACACGATCGCCTTGTGCACCCGCGTTCTACAATTGGGACCTGTCCCAAATCCCACTTCTCGTTCTTGATGATGTGCCCCTCGTCGATCACGATGCGCTTCCACTGCGTCTCGTACAGCCAGTTCTCCCGTCTGCCGTCGTTCGCGTACGCCGCCACGCACGAGTCGTACGTCGTGAGCACCACGCCGCAGCCGAGCATGGAGGGCAGGCGCTTGGGCTTGTGGTCGATGGCGATCTCGTAGAAGGAGCCGTTGTGGTACACGCAGCAGGCGAGCGCGTCCGCCTCCACGTGGGTGATGATTTCGGCTTGCCACTGGGGGTGAGTGAGAGTTAATGGGATGTACCGTGTAGAGGAGGGATAGGGGACATATGATGAGAGTGCCCCCTTTATTCTTCTTGGGGACGACGAGGCTGGGTGTGAGTTCGCTTCCTTCTTCGGTGAGGCGGGGGTGTGTGGCGTTTCTTTTGGTGTTGTTTTCAGCAGTATCTCCGTTCTTAAGAGTATCGCTGTCCTTAATCGTATCATTGTTCTCAACACTATCGCTGTCCTTAACCATATTGCTGCTCTCAACACCATCACCACTCACACTGCTCCCCTTCAACACACTCACCACCTCATCCTCCTTGGAGCGGTTCACCAACAGCAGCGACAGCATCGTGATCGTCTTGCCCAGACCCATCTCGTCCGCGATGATGCCGCCACACATGCGGTACAGCTCGTTCGGGTTCTCCAGCGTCGCCATGCGGAACATCGGACAGAAGTAGAAACACGTCCCGTCCGTAAACGGGTGGCGCTCCCACAAATTCGAGTCGCCGGAGGCCGCTGCCTGTTCCGTCTTCAGTCGTTCGTCCACCACCCCGCGCTCGCGCTGTAGCATCCAGAACAGCGCCTGCATTTGGTACTCGCGCAACACGATGTTCTTCAGACCGCGCGAACACTCCATCACCGGCAGCTTCTACGCCTCACTCGGCTTGGGGGACCCCACAGAATTGAACTCCTCGTTGGACACCAGCTGGTAGTCCTCCTCGTCCTCCTCCAGCGTGTCGGACAGCTCGATCACCTCCGGCTTGTCCAGCTGGCGGCGGATCGACGAGATGATCCCGGTGCTGTTGTCGCTGTGCAGAATCTCCACGGGAGGTGGGGGCGGGGGCGGAGTGTCGATGGCGCTAGAGGTGACGGAGAACGGAGAGATGTGCATTTGCGGGAAGGAGGTGGTGATTGCCTGATTCATGGTGTGCGAGTATTGCTGCGAGTGCGTGTACTGGTCGCCCTGGGTCGAGTACACGGAGAAATACAGGACGTCTACGACGTGATTGCGGGCGGAGACGACCACAGTAGATGCAATCGCTAATCACGTCGGCGAGGAAGGACGAAGATGCCGTTGGAAAGGCCTTTGAAAGAATGGACGTGATTTGCAGCGGGTGGCAGAGCAGGTACTTGTACATGTCCGTGAAGACATACCGAGAGACGTCCAACTCCACGATGAGCTACGTGTGACAGAGAGGAAACGAAATGACAGAAATGAAGGAGAACATGTGGAGATGGGAAGGACAGTAGGCCAGGGAGCAATGTGCCGTCACGAGATTCAACTAGTGTCAAGGAAACGACAAATGGGTCAAGAATGGGGATATCTCCAGGAGAATGGCGAGATCATTCCCGAACTTGTTGTCGATGCGTCCGATGTAGTGCTAATCCATCAGTATCGCACGAATGACAAACGCGCTGGTTTTCGTTCGGTCCAACTTGCTGATACACGCGACATCGCGCTGGGAGCGCTTCGTTGCTATTCTTGTTGCTGCTCTGTGCTCGCTTCCGCGACACGCGGATCTTGCACTCGGGCTCCAGGAAGAGGACGGTTCCCGTGGAAAGCCCATACTCGGAAGACACGGTGGAGACGCACTCCACTTGAAAGGAAGGGAGCGTCTTCGGCCAGGAAGGGTCCTCCAGCGTTGCCTCCCTCAACACGACCGCCTCCTTCTTCCGCTCCGGAATAGACACCACGGGATCTGGAATGGACTCTCCGTCGAAGAATCTATTATTGCAGGGATTGAAAAGGGCTGTACGCTGAAATGGCGAATTCACAGTTCCATCCGTGTCGTTCGAGCAGTTTCCTTGCTTGCGGTCGCGTCACTTGACAAACGGACATGACCGTTTCGATTCGCTCCTCCATGTTTGAACTCGGCATTGGATGGGGGCAAGATCAGTTGCAACGACGTTCAAACAAGAAAACGGGATCACAGGAGCGAAAGGACTCGCAGCAAACAACACGATTTGATTTGCGATGGGGCGTTGGCTGTGTTTCTACAAGAAGGCCAACGTGGTTGTACTCTCTGCATCGTTGGTTGAGCGTGTAGTTTATCACATCGCGGAAAGAGCGACGATTGTGCTTTGGGCCTTCCTGGTACATGGTGCTGGTCATTCTGATCGGTACAAGCTATTCGTTTGCTGTAACGATCAAGTGGGAGTGTGCTGGTTGATTTAGTTGTAGCGCCTTCTCCAACCCGGTTCAACGGTTTATCCTGACTGCTCTCTGGTTAAATACGATCATGAACCTCCTGTTCGTCTCCCTTGCTGATCCTGGGTATGTGATGAGCGAGACGGAGTACGACTGCGAGCAGCCGATCACCTGCAGTAGTGATTCGCTTAGTCTATTTCACCGTAGCGGTGTGTGACATGCATGTGCCTCCCAATTCGCACCACTGCCAGGACTGTGGTCTGTGCGTGGAGGGATTCGACCACCACTGTGCGTCGTTCGTGTGCTGCGTAATCAGTAGGCTTTTGGATTGGGAAGTGTGTTGGCGCCAACAACATGCGCTACTTCTCCAACTTTTGCCTGTCCATCGCCGTGTCCTTCTTCTACATTCTCGTTACTCGCATTCCCTTCGTGTTTGACTCCATCAATTCTGCGTTGTGTGTTTGTTGGTTAGACTTGTTTTGAAGAAGAGATCAGTTGATTTGAAGAGTTCACGATGAGAAGAGATCACATTGAGAAACAATCACATCGAGAACAGAACTCAAACAAACACAACTCACGCTCAATCAACACTCACATCCTATCAACACTCACACTCACACTCACAAAACTCTCCTTCAAGAAACGCTGGCAACACTCGCTCTCGCGCAACTCCTCATCGCCCACCACACTCGCCAGGAACTCGCTCAACTCCTGCGTCCTCTTGTCCAACACCGCCTTGTTCATCTTCTGCAGCAGCTTTATCTGCTTGCCCGGCAGTCGCAGCTTGCGCGCCTTCTCCTCGTTCACCTTCATCAGCTCGTCCAGCAGCTCCCTACGCCTCACCACACCCCTCCTCGCTCACTTGAAGTGCGTGTAGCGTCGGTACACCGTCCACTTCACGCCGCTCTCGCTCTCCACGTCGATCTCGTACTCCGTGTAGTTCTTGCTGCTCGCTCCAAGCAGTACCACCTTCGTCGACTCCACGCCCTCGTGGAAGCGCACCACCTCCGCACGCGCCACCCTCAGCGCCTTCACGTCCGTCGTCTCCGCCACCTCGCTCTTCTCCTCCTTCATCTCCAGCGCCGCCAGCATCGCGTCCTCCACCGACACCTTCTCGCCCACGCCCTGCAGCAGGCGCACCACCAGGTTCGTTACCGACACGCTGTTGCGCGCCACCACGCTCGCCTCCAGTCGCGGCAGCACCGCCGCCACCGTCTCGTTCAGCACCAGCGCGGGCGTGGAGTGGTCGTCCATCACGAAGCGCACGGAGCGCTGCACCGCCTCCACGGACACCACGTGCTTGTACTTGAGCACCTGACTCACCTGCTTGCTGGCGCGGTCGATCCACAGCAGGCGCGACGAGCCCACCACCAGCACGAGGGAGTCGTTCAGACGCACGTGCGCCACGTACTCCTCGTCCGTCGGGATGCCCGCGTTCACCTTGCTCTCCGTCAGCAGCAGCTGCCCGTTGCTGAGGTACGCGTTGAACGGCGTCAGGCACCGGTCCTTGTAGATGTACCGCGGCGCGCGCTTGCGCGCCAGCGCCTTCTCGATCTGCGTGGCGTTCTTCACCGTGTCGATGCGCTTCGTCGCCTCGTCCACCACGCCCACCACCGGCTTCACCACCAGACCCACCACGCCCTTCGTCACGCCGCCGATCGCGCCGAAGAAGCCCTTCTTCGCGCCCTTCACCGTGTCCTTCACCACGCCCGTCACGCCCTCCTTCACGCCGTACAGCAAGCCGCCCTTGCCCGCCGCGCGGTCGTTCTTGTACTCCTCGCTCATCGACAGCGCGCTCAGCCCGTCCGCCACCGTGCCCGTGATCTTCCCCACCGTGTTCAGCACGCCGTACGCCGTGTTCATCAGCAGCGACTTGGTACCGCGGCCCAGTCCGCCGACGAACTCGCGCGGCGACTTTACAAGACCCTGCATGGGCTCGTAGAAGAACGCCTTCACGCCCGACGTGAGGTTCTCCGCCAGACCCACGGGGTTCCCGAGGAAGTTGAAGGAGCCGATGATCTTGTAGAGCTGGCCCAGGAACTGCTTCACGTAGTGCAGCTTGAGGCGGCTCGCCAGGTCCTGCTGCGTCATGAACAGCGACTCCGTCACGAACGAGTTGAGTTTGATCTGCGAGTGGTCCACGTTGCCCAGCAGCGTGCCCGCCGAGTCGATCACCGCCTGCAGCGGGATCAGGAAGGGCAGCGGGGGCAGGATCGAGCTCGTGAGCGGGTGTGCGGGATCCATCTTGTTGGTCAGCGTCAGCAGCAGCGGCTGCAGCTCCAGCTGCTCGGCGAAGAGCGAGGTGGAGTTGAGCGTGTCGTCGGGGATCAGCAGCGGCGTGATGAACTCCGCGTGGGCGTTGAGCTGGTCCAGCGGGCTCTTCTCGGAGAGCAGCACCAGGTCGAGCGGGAGGTCGTTGACGAAGGAGAGCAGCTGCGTCAGGATGTTCGAGTCGCAGTTCACCTTCATCTCCTGCACCAGCAGCGAGAAGTACTCCACGTACAGCACCGACGGGTGCGGCAGCAGGATCGTCGAGCAGTGGAACCAGTCCTTCTTCTCCGGGCCCTGCGGCGAGCCGAACAGCACGGGGAAGTGGCAGCCCAGGATCTGGTTGTCCACCTGGAAGGAGTTCACGCGCAGCTCCGCCGTCTTCTTGCCCGTCTCGAACTGCTCCACCTCCAGCACCACGTCGTTCACGCTCACGTACACCAGCTCGCGCGGCGCCGCGTTCACCACGCTCACCGCGAAGCCGCGCAGGTTCAGCGACAGCGCCATCTCCACGATCTCGCTCTCCACGTCGAAGGACTCCCAGCTGGTCTGCACGCACGCGGCGTACGCGCGGCTCAGGCGGATGTCGCTCACGAGGTCGTTCTCGCGGTTGATGGGCAGCTCCACCGAGCACAGCAACGCGTCCTCGCTCCGCGCCGCCTCCTGCCACACGCGCAACTGCATCGTCGACGCGTTCACCGTGCATCCCGCGGGGAAGATGAACTGCTCGTCGAAGAAGACGGCGTTGAGCGCGCCCAGCTGCGGCGCCACGAACTCGATCGACACCTCGTCCTCGCTCTCCAGCAGCAGCAGCAGCTCCTCCACCATCGGGGGCACATCGCCGCCGTTAATGGCGGACACGATGTGGCCCACGCGCACGCCCTGCCTGTCCGCCTCGCCGCCCTTCACCACGCGCGACACCAGCAACGTGTTGCCTTCCTTCGCGAACTCGCAGCCGATCACCGACGACGCGCACTCCAGCGTCACCTCCTCCTTCGCGTACGGCTCGGGGTCCGCAACCACGTTGGTGGAGGCGGGGATGCGCAACGTCGTCGCGCCGATGGCCGCCGTGGCGTACACGCCGTGCAGCTCCTGGGCGGGCAGCGGGATCTTCATCAGGTGCTGGAGCGTCACGCAGTACGACATGTTCTTCTCCAGGTCGTCGGTGCTCTCGTCCTCGTCCAGCGCCGACAGCTGGTCGATGGACAGCGAGCTGCTGAACGCAACGCTCGGCGAGGACTCCTTCTGCTTGAACACGCCGGAGTGCGTGGCGCGCGCCACCTGCAGCGATGCGTCGCTCGTCTTCTTGCTCAGCGTCTTCTCGAGGTACGCCTCGGTGTGGAGGCGCTGCAGCACGCCCTCCAGCACCTCTCTCTCGCGCGTCCACTGCAGCTTCTGGAAGACCAGACTGGCGATGGTCTTGTCCGCCGCGTTCACGAAGCACACGTTCACATAGCCCACCAGCTGCTGCTCGTCGCTGTAGAAGGGCACCACCATGTCGTACAGCGTGTCCTTCTCCGTGTAGTCGCTCAGGTGCAGCACCGCGTGGCCCGTCACCAGCTTCTGCAGGTCGCTGCGCGCCTCCAGACGCAGCGTGAGGTCGTCCACCTCGTTGAACACCTGCCACGAGTTGAAGTAACTCACGTGTCCGCGGATGGCGCCCGTCTTGTACTCCTCGTTGTTGCCCTGGAAGAACACGCGGCAGCGCATCATGTGTCCGCAGCACAGGTCCGCGTCGTAGCAGTGGTGGATCTGCAGGAAGGTGGAACGCGCCGAGGGCGGCAGACCGCTGCCGTTGCGCTCCTGCTCCTTCACGAAGTCCTCCACCGCCTTCGCCTTCTCCTCGATGTGGTCCGTCACCTCGCCGAAGCGGCCCATCAGCTCCTTGCGGCTCTGGCTGAAGTACTGGAGGCGCGTGTGGAGGTCGGGCTTGCTCAGCAGCGAGAACTTCTTCTTCTTCACCTCCTCGATCACGATCATCTTCATGCTCTTCTGCATCTCCAGCGACACGCGGATCGTCCGCTCCGGACCGCTCATCGCGAACTCGCCCAGCACGCCCGGCTTCACCAGCTCCGTGCTCAGACGCACGTTGAAGTCCGTCTTGTCCGACAGCGCGCCCACCGCCTTCGCGTAGAAGTGCAGCTTCTGCGGCGCGTCGATGCGCGGCAGCGTGTACATGCGCGAGGTGAGCGGGAGCACCGTCACCGCCTGGTTGAATGACGACTGGTCCTGCGACACGGTGATCACGTCCAGCGCCGTGTTGTTGCTGATGCAGAAGGGCAGGTAGTTCACGTCCTACGGGTGAGGCGTCCGCGCATAAACCACCATCTTCTTCAGGAACACGTAGCACTGCGAGTCGATCATCGTGATGTCCACCTGAATCACCGAGTACGGGTGGTCCACGGGGTTCTCCACCTCCTCGCGGCTCCACACGTCGTACCGACTCACCTTGTCGCGCTTCTTCGTCATCTGGATCGACAGGTGTCCCGGCACGAGCTCAAATCCTTGCGACCACTTGTACTCCTCGCCCTCGATCTTCACCTGCACCGCGTGCTTGCCCGTCTTCGACGACCAGTGGAAGGCGCAGTAGCCCTCGCTGTCCAGCGCCACCTCGCTGTCGCAGTCCACCTGGCGCAGGCGCACGGGCTTGTCGATGCGGTTCATCACGATGTACAGCGGCGACAGCGTGACCACGAACGACCGCGCGAACAGTCCCGGCGCGCGCGTGATCGCCACGCCGAACGCCTTCTCCGGCTTGTGGCGGTCCTTCGCCGCGAGGGTCACCACGCCCGTGACGCCGAGCGTGTTGACGCTGAAGGACTCGCTGAAGTCCTCGTAGCCCGGCAGCGAGAGCCGGATGGCGTCGTTCTTGTCCTTCTTCTTCACCGAGATCAGCGCCGGCAGCGCCAGCGCCTCCTTCGCGCACACCACGTCGGAGCGGTTCTTCAGCTCCAGCGGCGGCGACGGCAGCGTGTACTCGAAGTCGGGGCTCTTCGCGTCGCGCACCACCACCGCCTCGCCCGTCTTGTTCACCACCCAGTAGTCGCAGAAGAGCTGCACCGTCATGGAGTGGAACGCGTTGCGCGCCGTGATGAACGACAGGTTCAGGTTCTTGAACTCGGTGCGCTTCTCCAGGTGCACCGTTCCCGACGCCATCTGCAGGTTCACGGCGGCGGCGTAGCTGCAGAAGGGGTAGGGGCCCTCCGTCAGACGCACCAGCACGCGGTAGCTCTCGTCCTTGGAGAACTTGCACTTGGACAGCGACACCACGCCGCCCTCCGCGATCGTGCCCTCCATCGCCGTGTTCTCGTACTTGTTCACCACGCGGTAGTCGATGGACACGGGCAGCAGGTTCTCGAACTGCGCCACGTCCGACACCACGATGCAGAACGCGCTGCGCTGGTCGCGCGCGTCCTCCTTGTTCACCACCTGGCTCACCTCGCAGCTCAGGTACACGTAGTACGGGTCGTTCACGGTGCCGAGATTCACCATGTACGCCTTGTCGCTGCGCTGCAGGTCCGCCAGCGCGAGGCAGCGCACGAGCTCTTCCTTGCCCAGGAAGAGCGCTTGGTTCTCCTCGCCACAGACGCTCATCCACTGGCGCTCGCTCTTCCTCAGGGTGCTCGCCGTCACGTCGCCGTACGCGATGTCCGCCTCGTTGACCCAGTTGCCGAAGGCGAAGAGCACGTCGATGGCGGTGTTGTTGCGCACGCTTACGTTGGAGCCGATGTTGATGATCTTGCGGCCCTGCTCGATGGTGGATTCGATGAATATCTCGCAGGTTTGAGTGTTATTGTTTTGAGTGTTATTGTTTTGAGTGTTCTCGCTCAGCTTCACGAAGCGCGACTCCGTGCGGTCGACGAAGAGGTCGAAGGACGGGTAGTCCGCCACCGCGAGGGACAGCAGACGAGGCGGCGACTTGCGGTAGGGCTGGTGGAAGTACTTGAGCGTGAGCGAGGGGTGCGCGGGCAGCGAGGTCACGAGCACGTCGCTGCTGCGCGAGGAGAGCGAGGAGACGGAGGTGGTTTGGAGGTAGTTCGTCTTTACCTGCTCCTTCTTCGCGTCGATCGCCGCCTCCTTCTTCATCGCCTCTTGGATGGCGTTCTTCCAGAGCTGCGCTTCGTCGTCGTTCTCGCAGTAGATTGTGAGCGGGTTGTGCGCCTCTTCCTTTTCATTGGGATTGCTTTCACCTTCACCATGACTGCTGTTACCCCTCACAACACAAATCGGGCTGAAAATGCACTCCCCATCCTTATCGCCCACCTCCACCGCATCGCTCCACACCAGCGGATCCGTCGTGTACAGCGAGGGAATGGAGTCGTACACGCGCAGCATCGGACGCGTGTAGTGCAGACTCACCCAGCACGTCCGCAGCCCCTCCGCAAAGCCCACGTCAGCGAGTCCTGCGAAGCACGGCGCGTCCCTCGTCTCCTCCACCTTCTGCTCTCTGCGCTTGCTGTCCAGCGCGTTGATCCCGTTGTCGTTCACGATCTGGTAGGACACGGGCAGCCCCGTGCTGTTCCGGATGCCGATGAAGAACGACGCGCCGATGCGCTTCGTCGTCTCCTTGCAGTCCTGGAAGGCAGCCACACAGTGCACTGCGGTGGTCAGGAAGGCGGCCGACAGGTTCAGGTCCATCATCGCGGGCGTCGTCAGCGTGATGTGCGTCAGCGCGTTCTCCATGCGCGACACCTTGCTGCGCGACGCGGTCAGGCGCTGGATCTACAACTCACGGGACGACGAATCACCGACCACGCGATCTCTGGGCTCCTGCACCAGCGTCAACTCCACCTCCCACTTCTCCAGCACCGGCTCCCACACCGTCAGCGCCTCGTTGTAGTACTCGGCGAACAGACTCATCGTCGTCGTCACGCTCAGCACGCCGTTGGCGCGCGTCACGTCGCCAGCCACGTCGCCCACCACCACCTGCATCACGGGGATCTCGTAGTCCTTCGTGTCGTTCACCACCGTCACGGACAGCGAGTTGATGATCGCCTTGAACGCGATGTCCGCCACCAGACCGTTGTCCACGCGCACCTCGCGCTCCGTGCGCTCGCCCTTCTCCGTGCGCGCCTTCTTCTCGCGCTTCTCCTCCGCCTTCACGTCCCGGATCAGCGTCCTCCGGTCCTTCGGCAGCAGGTGGTCGCACGCGTTCACGAACAGCCGCACGTCCAGGATGCCCACGCGCAGCTCCAGGTCGTGGTTGGTCATCAGCGTGCCCTCGATCTTCTGCAGGTTGTTGCGCACGTGCACGTTCATGTTGATGTCGAAGGGCGTGATGGCGTCCATCATGCCCGGAGCGGGGTGGTGCTCGTCCAGCGGCGAGGAGCGGCACCCGCGGATGTCCGTGATGCTCAGCGCCGTGTCGATGTCGCGCGAGGGCGAGATGGCGGCGGAGGCGGCGATGGCGAGGGAGATCATGAAGGAGGCGGTGTTCTCCTTGGTCGCGTCCTCCAGAATAAAGATGGAGGGGTTCTCCACGTGCAGGTCGAAGGCCACGTTGGGTCCGAAGAAGCGGCCCCAGTCCATCGTGCGCTTACCCTCCAGCACCTCCTTCTCCTCCAGCTTCCGCGTCTTCCTCGGAATCATCGCGGTGTCGTTCACCACGTTGCGCACCACCGCGTTGGCGATGTCGATGATGTCGTACATCCACGCCGTCGGCACCACCTTCAGCGCGCCCACCGCCACGCTCACCTTCACGTCCAGCGGCTCCGCCTGCTTCGCCGGGTTGTAGTTCTGCAAGTCACGCAGGTCGGGCATCTCGAAGTGCTGGACGGACAGCAGCACGCTCACCGCGGGTTTGGAGAGCGCGCCGAAGGACAGCGGCGTGCGGTAGTTGGCGTGAATGGGGCAGTTCGCGCGCGTGTCGTGGATGAGCAGGTGCGACAGCGACACGCCGGCAGTGATGTCGGTGTGGTGGAGGTTGACGAAGGACTGGATCTTGCCGAGGTCGATGAGGCTGATGGAGTTCTAGAGTGGAGAGGCGTGCGAGTGCGTACCTTCAGCGTGCCCATGTTCTCGTAGATCACCTGACCCGTCTGCGCGCTGCTGTAGCCCTCCGCGCCGTTCAGCAGCTCCACGCACACGCCGTCGAAGCAGAACTCGCAGCGGAAGGAGAGGTTTGGTGCTGTCTTCTTCTCTGGATTCTTTGGAATCACGGGGGCGTGCAGCGACATGGACAGGCGAGGTGTGGTGGTTTTTGACGATGTTCTCGACTGTGGTTTTGAAGGCGTTATCGAAGAGGTGAGAGGCAACTTCTCAGAGGAAGACAACGCATCCGTCACCACCACC
The DNA here is from genome assembly GCA_027406325.1 of Blastocystis sp. subtype 2. Lineage (NCBI taxonomy): Eukaryota > Bigyra > Opalinata > Blastocystidae > Blastocystis > Blastocystis sp. subtype 2. The sequence continues at coordinate 18,808 of JANPWJ010000865.1, forward strand.
GCCTTCTCCTGCAGATTGCCCTTCAATATCTTCACGAAGAAGGCGATCTGCTCCTCGTTCACCGCCACCGCCATCTTCGTGATGCGCGCGCTCATCTCCAGCGTGTCCGCCACCACCGCCTTCATCGCCAGGTCGATGCCGCCCAGCAACGCCAGGTCGTTCGTGCCCGCCGCCGTCACGAAATGCGTCGTCGCCTTCATGTTGGTGATGGACAGCGACAGCGTGTTCAGCGTGTGTTTGAAGGAGGCGCGATCCACCGACCCATCCTCGTTCCTGCGCGGCACGCTGTTCTGGATGGTCAGACAGCCCATCTCGAAGGTGGCGACCTCGGTGGACTGCGACGCCGTGGGTACTGACGCCTTGATGCTGTGCAGCACGAAGGAGATGTGCGGCAGGTCCAGCGGCAAATCGCTCTTCTCCGTGATCAGGTATCCTCGTCCGATCGTCATCGCCGACTGGCATAGTGTGCGAGCAATTGAAGTGCTGTTGCCTTCAAGCTCGTCGTCTTCCGGAATGGTGTTGAGCTCGTCGTCTTCTGGGATAGTATCGAGCGATGTGGAGGGTTCCTCCGGCTTGAACAGACGCAGTCCCTCCGCCAGCGGACCCGCCAGCACGTATCGCTTCAGCTCGTCCAGAATGCGCATCCGCAGATACACGGCGGGTGCCTGGATCGCGCCCTCGATGTCCAGCGGGTAGCCGGGGTAGTTGGGGAAGCGCGCGTCGCTGAACAGCGTGGTCTTCAGCTCGACGAAGTGTTTGCTGTGTGAGTCTTGCGAGTCTTGTGAGTCTTGTGAGTCTTGTGAGTCTTGTGAGTCTTGTGAGTCTTGTGAGTCTTGGGACTCCACGATGTCCAGAATGGAGGGGAAGTTACCAGCGCCTCGACTCACATCGCGGATCGACATCGTCTTCACGCGGAGGGCGAGCGTGACGGTCGCGGGACACACAGCCACTTCGGTCTGCACGCCCATCACCGTCGCGAAGAAGAGTCCCTCCCCGCGGTCCGTCACCACCAGCACGTTCATCGAATGGAAGTCCACGGCGATTTGCACCTTCTTGCGCAGCCAGTCTCGCGGGAGCGCCTTGTGCTGCTCGTTGCGCGCCACCTTGCTCGACTCGTGGTTGATCAGGTCCACAGCACGTGACTTCAGCACGGAGG
>JANPWJ010000870.1:0-23486 GCA_027406325.1 Blastocystis sp. subtype 2
GACCGACGGGGAACTGAAGACCAGCCTTGGTGGAACGGGTCATCACCTGCTTCTTCGAAGAGGGAGCCTTGCCTCCCTTGCCTCCTTTACCTCCTTTTCCAGACTACAGGCGGGTTAGCACACATCACGGCGATGCGAGAAGAAGCGCGGAAACCATGGCGCCTCTATCCAACTGCACGGAAATACGTACCATGATAGAACAATTAGGTTTGGATTAAGACAAATTTGAATCACCACTCCCATATCGCGGTTTTCCAAACCCGCGCAAATCGGAGAGAACCGGGACGCCGATTGTGCAGACGACAGTCGTGAGGATTTTGTTCGTCCAATGGATTGATGGTATGCGAATCGCCTCCATTTCATTGGATCATCAAAAATCGATTCGACGTCCTTCGTAGATTCCTGTTTTCCAATCCTGCACTGTTGCGCTATGAGGTGGAGAAGGCGTTCACAGGCTGAAACAAGAAGGGGTGATGAATGGTGATTATGGATGAGAAACGGGATAGGAGGGAGAAGAATGGGAAAGAGCGATACGCGGAGAAGGCGTTTTCGAGGGAAGTGTTTCACAATTATGGTTTCGTGTAACCCCTCGTTGTCGGAAGAGGATCTCGCGTATTTGAAAAAGTACAAGTACAAGGCAGGAGCATACACCCCGTTGGATACGGTGCTTTCGAGCATTTCTCAGAAGACCGTTTGTTTCGTCCCCGAATGGATTTCTCCGAACGCGATCACGCTCATCGGATTCGTTTTGAACGTCATCGGCATGGGTAGTCTGAGCGTTCTCAAAACGGCGGATGGCGCCACTTCTCGCCTCGCTTTCTTGATAAACGCGGTCACGTCGAGCTTGTACATTTACCTGGACATGCTGGACGGAAAGCAGGCGAGGCGTCTGGGTTGCAGCTCTCCTCTCGGACAGCTATTCGATCACGGGTGTGACTCGCTCAGCATTTCCTGCTTCCTGTACTCCGTGATCAAGGCAATCGGCATTGAGGACCCGGTGGTGATCGGCTTGATGTTTGGCGTCGTCGGTTTCGTGTTTGTCAGCTTCCAGCTGATCGAGTACTTCCAGGACGTTTTGATGTTCGGCACCTCCTTCTGTGGCGTGTCCGAGGTGGAGGTGCTGAGCGTCTTCGTCATGCTGCTGTCCTTCGCTGCCGGGACGTCGGTGTGGTCTCGGCCCATTCTGTTTGAGTACACCCTGCGTGATCTCTCTGCGTTCTTCACGATCGTTCTCATGGGCGGAGCCATCTTCATCAAGAACGTGCTAATCCTCATTCAGGGCAGTGAATTGCCCAAGGAGGAGGAAGGGAATAAGAACAATTCGCGTGCTGACCATGTGAAGCGATTCATTCCCTTGCTGTACTGTTGCTTATCCTCGTTCACGGTAGAACCATTTCTGCTCTCGTTTGCTTGCTGTCCGCGACTCCTCGGATGCATCATTACCAGAATGGCGTTTTGGGTAGGAGGAATCGTACAGGGTTTCACATAGTGATTGCCGCGCTGTGCTTCTCGCAGTACTCGATCACGGTGAACGTGAGTCATTTGTGCAAGAAGAAGTTGACGTGGGATTTCGGCGGACAAGTTGTGCTTCTCCTTCTCGCTCTTCTGGTGGCGGTGGGCGTTCCCGTGGATTGGAGACTGATGGGCGTCTTGGTGGCCATCGAGTTTGCTTTGTATTTTGGGTTCATTCGGCGAATCCTCACAACGATTAGTCGTGCATTGCGCATTGGAGTGTTTGCTGTGAAGTTTGCTTCCGATTCCCGTGTTTATTCGATACGACTCACAAAAAGTCTTGCACTCTGGAACAAACACTCCAGAAGGCGTGATTCTCTCCTTGAGAGAACAGAGCGGTGACAAACGCCACTTCTTCGGGTGAAAAGGATTGAACGATGGAGGAAAAGGTCTGGGGATCCTCCTTATACATATGCACCAGATCCTCGGTAATGCGCTTCTTGATCGTAGCGGGCAGCAACTCCCCCTTCATCAGCGAGCGAACGAAGCACCGAATCAACTACGCCTCACACGCAGCCACGACCCGTACGGGGTTGACGAACTGCACGAAGATCTTGCCCTTGTTCTCGTACACGTCGAACAGCGTCTTGTACACCGCCTGCGCCTCGCTCGTGTCGCACGTCGGCGGCAGGTTCTCCAGCACGTGGATGAACAGGTCCTGCTTCGGCGAGTCCATCACGTTCTTCAGAATGCGGTTCAGCGCGCCCGTCGCGATGTCCACCACCTCGCCACTCTATCCCTCAACCATTCTAGTCGCTCTCACATCGCCCGTACGCTTCTGCATGGCGCGCAGGATGCACTCGATGACGGAGTTGACGGAGTCGCTCATCTGCTACGCGTCACCGCCTCCACGCACACTCACCGATGGGAAGATGGAGCACAACCAGCCCAGACAGCGACAGCTCTCCGCGCGACAGGTTTCGTTCTGCTTCTCCAGCGCGCAGGGCAGGATGCGCATCAGGTCGCCGACGACGAACAACGCGCTCTCGCCGATGTTCTCCAGGATGGTGCTGGCGAGGTGGAGGAACACGGCGAGGTACGCGCCGTCGGTGTTGGGTGACAGCAGCTTCGCGACGACCACCCAGAGCTGGTGCAGCGTTTGGAGGGAGAAGAAGTCCTTAATGTCGGGGTAGGAGATGCACATGGACTCCAACAGCGACACGGCGCGCGTCACCACGGGGTTCTCGTCGCCCAGCAGCTCGTACGTCGTGTCGTCGATGAACTCCTCCTCCGACGGGTACTACGGGTCAGCGGGAAGCGCGGGCGTTACGTTGTACTCCAGCGCCGTCTTGATCATGGCGACGATCTCGGGGAGGGAGATCATGTAGAAGTTCTTGCCGACGAGGAGTCCGACGACCTCGAGGACGAAGAACATGTCCACGGCGATGCTGGACTCCTCCTCCTTGTCCAGCAGCATGCGATAGAGATGGACGATGATCATGGAGAAGCGCACGGTCTGACTGTTCATGTCGTCGCAGGGGTTGTATGTGGGGTTGGTGTCGGCGTTGCGGATCATCTCGTTGTTGCGGATCAGACGCACCATCACAATCAGCGCCTTGTTCTATGCGTCACAGCACACAGCATGCCTCACGGCGTGGTGGCGAAGCACGCTGTCCGTGTGCTGTGCCAGCTCCGTGAGCAGCGACGCCAGCTTCTCCTGCTCCTCCTCCGTGTCCGCGTGGCGCGTCGTCTGCATCGACTCCTTGATCGACATGTACGCGTCCAGCGCCGCCGCCTTGCACTCCACACGACGACTGTCCACGCGCACGAAGTGGTACGAGGAGTCGCTGCCCGACACATCGAACGGGCCGTTGAGCTTTCCGAACTCGGAGGCGGCGGTGGGCAGGTCGACGTCGCGGTACTCTAGACCTCATTGTTGCTGGCATTGGGGACCATATGTGCTGTAGAGGATCGAGTCGAAGTATGGCATGAATCGCTGCAAATAGGGCTCCAGCGACGCGAAGAGCGACGCGTTCTCCTTCATGCTGGTCTTGACCACCATGGAGATGAAGGGAAAGATGAAGGCGTTGTACTCGAGGTCGTTCACCTCCGTCGCCACCGTGTAGAAGTGGTCCAGCAGCGCGGGGAGACGGTCCACGAGGAAGCCGAGTCCGCAGTGGTGGATGATCTCGCTGAGCATTTCGACGCAGTGCCCGCGCACGTCGATGGACTCCGCGTCCATGGGGCGCGTGATGAGTGCGATGGCGACCTCGACGCAGACGGGCTAGAGGTGAGGGGGTGAGAGAGAGCGCACGATGCGCGAGTTGACTTGCTCGTTCATTTCCTCGATGATGGAGGAGATGCAGGAGATCGCCAGCGACTGCGTCTTGTACAGCGCGGCGCGCTTCACGATCTGGATCAGCACGTCCTACGGTTGACGTCGCGACGTGTGACTCACCATGGAGGACAGCACGGCGTCGAGCGTCATGTCGTGGTAGATGGAGGACAGGGACTCGAGGATGTACAGGCCGTTGGTCACGTCGAACTCGTCCGGCTGGTTGATCAGCTACGCGTCAGACGGCGCGAGCAGCCCTGCCTCCTGGATGTCGCTGACGAGGAACGGCGCCGCCTCCTGCAGCACGGGCCCACACCAGTCGATGGTCTCGGAGAAGAAGAAGGCGGCCTTGCGGCGCACGGCGGGCACGGGGTCGCGCAGCAGCGTGTGCACCTGGAGAGAGAGTGGCTGGAGCACAGGCTTGAAGTAGTCGGCAGTGTACTCCATGATCACCAGCATCGAGGTCAGCGCGGAGCGGCGCGCGTGCCAGTCGGCGGAGGCGAGGAGCTGCGAGGCGAGCGTGTACACGCACTTGAACACTTCGCTAGGGGTGATGGAGGCGGAGGAGACGCACTCGTCGGGGAAGCAGGAGCCCATTCCGTCCATCATCATCTCGGCGATCTGCGACACGGACTCGTCGTCGTCGTCGCCGTTCTACGCGTCAGCCGCGCTATGCACTGCCACCTCCATCACGCCATCGCTCATGAAACGCACCGTCAGCTCGATCAGCGGCGCGATGAGCGCGTTCTTCATCAGCGTCTCCGTGTAGTGCTCCACGCAGTAGAGGATGAACGTGCCTGCCGCGTTGCGCACCGCGTTGATCTGCTTCACGTCGTTCATGATCTGACCCTAATTCCGTCTTCTGGGACCCACCTGCACACAACTCTTCAGCGCCTCCAACACGGCCTCGGGAGGCATCTGGCGCGCGCTCACAGTGTCGCTGAGCGAGGAAAGGAGGAGAAGGAGAAGGTCGATTTCTTGGTTGGCGAAAAACACCCCAACTTTCTGGATGCAATCTAAAAGGACGGGCTGGATGAGGGCGACGCGCTTTTCGAGGATGAGATTGGCCATGATGTTGCAGCACGCCTTCACCGTCATGGAGAGCACCTCGTAGGAAGGGTCATGAAGACCGTTCAGGAGAATGACGTTGAGCTGCTCCGGATCGATGACGCGCGTGATGTACTTGCTGAGAGAGAACACGAGAAGGATGGCGCTCTCTCGATCTTGCCACTCCGCGCTGCAGTATGTCTACACTTCAGTCTCCTAACCCGATAAAACCGTCGTAATCTCGGCGAGGACTTCGGGCCATTGATTGGATTCCATTTCAAAGCTCGCAATGGCAGAAATCATGCCGCAGATGGCTCTCTTCACGAGGATGTTCTTCTCGTTCTTTAGATACTGCAGCGTGGACGATTTCACTAGAATGGAGGAGAGGGAGGACGGAACTACGACTGCTCTTTGACGCGTTGTCGAAGCCGTTGTAAAACTGCAGGATCATGCGCCTGCAGAAGAGTGCGCACAGCTGGCGCGTCTATTCGTGAAGCGGCGAATGGTCAGCCACGCTATCCGGGTAGGACTTGCCGATCATCGAGAAGAATATGTTGAGACTGTTTCCGTCGTTCATCGCGGCCAAGAGATACTCGGTAGCGGACTGGATGCTCGCCGTGTTGTTCTTCGTCAGCTCTTCGAGAGCAGCATAGATCATGTCCTCGCTCACGTTCATCTCCGTTCCTGAATGAAATCTGCCTGGGTCGAGTCCCGCCGAAATGGGGGCGATTTCCGGAGCCCAATCAAAGCCAGTCATTCTCCGCTATCTCACGCATGAAGGATTCAAAGAAGAGCACAAATGACAAGAAAGTCCCGAACAAATCCGTTCGTCGCGGCGTTTGCGGGTTTAATGCGTAGTGGATGAATTCAAAGATCCTGAAGTCGAAGGATGAAAAGAGGAGCGAGCGAATTGCCGAGGCGCTCTACGACAACGTGAATGTGGACATTCTGAAGACCGAGGGAGGAGGGTTTATCGAGACGGAGGGAATGGAGCGGACGTACAAACTGAAGCAGAAGGATCTCGCGAGGGAGGTCGACATGAACACGCGCCAGAAGATCTTCTCCCTGACGCTGGACCAGTTCGGACCCTATTCCGTTTGCTTCGATCGCCCCGGACGCCATCTCCTCATGACCGGAGAGAAGGGACACATTGCCATGGTACGAGCCGCCCATTTGGGCTGAGGCGTAGATGGACGCGCTGAAGCAGGACCTGATCTGCGAGTTCCACGTCGACAACCGCGTCTACGACTCCACGTTCCTCCACGACTGGGACCTCTTCGCCGTGGCCCAGCAAAAGTACCTACACATTTACGACAGCCAGGGAATCGAGCTCCACTGTCTGCGCGAGATCCAGCGGCCGCGCTTCCTGCAGTACCTGCCCTACCACTACCTGCTGGCGAGCATTACCGAGCGCGGCCTCCTGAACTACCTCGATATCTCGACAGGCACGTCCATCGTGACGCTGAACACGCTGATGGGTTGTCCGACGTCGTTCGCGCAGAATCCGCACAATGCGATCATGTTCGAGGGCACGTCGCGCGGAACGGTGTGCATGTGGTCTCCGAACGAGAAGAAGGCGCTGGTGACGATGTTCTGCCACAAGGGCAATGTGCTGACGATGAATGTGGATCTGGAGGGAAAGTACCTGGTGACGACGGGCACGGACCGCAAGCTGAAGATCTGGGACGTGCGGACGTACGAGCAGCTGTACGACTACAACCTGCCCGTGAGCGCGACGCGCGCGACGCTCTCCCAGACGAACCTGCTGGCGCTGGGCACGATCGGAGGCAAGGTGCTGGTGTGGAACCAGGTGTTCAAGACGAAGGTGAAGGAGCCGTACATGGGGGAGGACATCGGCGGACACACGCTGTCCGGCCTCGCGTTCAGACCGTTCGAGGACCAGCTGCTGATCGGGCTGAACGACGGGATTCGCTCGATCGTGATTCCGGGATCGGGAGAAGCGAACATCGATTCGTACGAGCTGAATCCGTACGAGACGAAGACGCAGAGAAGAGAGAGGAACGTGCAGAAGCTGCTCGACAAGATCAAGCCGGAGCAGATCGTGCTGGACCCCGATTCGTTGTTTTAGCGCGTGTTTGTTGCGATTCACTGCGTTTTGCTCTTTGCGGCTTTTCATCTCACTGAGTTCCCGAAACAGGGGCTATTTTGCGTCTTTACCGTTTTTGAAATCTCGCTAGGAAAGGTCTCAATATGAAGTTCTTTGGCTTTGATTTGGGAGGAAGCACGATTAAGGTGTGTCGGTGGAACCCCGACCAGACAAGCTCCACCGGCGTCGGAGCTGAGATTGTGGAGAACGACAGCTCGCAGAGAGCGTCCGAGTTTGCGCATTTCGAGGCGCGTGATGGATAGAGCTCTGATCAGCTTCAAGGACTTGCAGTACAACATTTGCAACCAGCACAAAACGAACGTAGAAATGTACGTGCGGAATGAGTAGGCTAGGTCGTGATGAACCTCGCCAACTACATTTGGGGCTACAAGCCGGTGATTGGCAGCAACGACTACTACAACGCCGTGACGTCGGAAAAGGTGCTTCTGGACGACAAGAACCGCGCGTACTTCCAGGTCACTTACGACAAGCAGCCGTATAACGTGGACTCCGAGACGGCTCTCAGCATCATCCTTCAATACCTCTACTACACATGTCTGAAGAACGAGACCGTCAACTACAGCACGTTCCCGCAGGCGCTTCCATCGCTGCTCAACGAGCCCCACAACATGGTGATTGCGGTGAGTGGTTCCGTCTCGGCGTGATCCGCAGGTGCCCCTCTACTACAGAGCGTCCAACATCCGCGGCGTGGCGACCGCACTGGCGATGAGCGATCTCACCGACGCCTCGTTCATCCAGGAGAACCTCGCCGTGGCGCTGGACTACGGCTACTACAAGGCGACGCGGAAGGAGTTCCCCGAGGAGGGCAGCGTGGTGCTCTTCTGCGACATGGGCAAGTACGCGACGACGGTGACGGTGGTTCGCTTCACGAACGTGCGTCTGGTGCGCCCGTCTCACCCGTAGTCCTCGCTGCGCGTCATCGGGTCGCACTGCGAGCTGTTCGGCGGGTACAACTTCGACTGCGCCATCTCGGAGTCGCTGTACCAGGCGTGCTGCGACGAGTTCCACACGAGCCTGAGCCGCACGGAGGCCATCATCTACAAGCTGCGCACGGCGGCGGAGACGGTGAAGAAGAACCTGTCGGCGCGCGGCGCGGACGACATCAGCTACGAGATCCCGAACATGTTCGAGGGCGACGTGGCGACGGGCGTGTTCACGAAGGAGGACTTCGAGACGGCGTGCACGCGCGCGGAGAACCTGTTCGACAAGTTCTACCACATCGTGTTCGACACGGTGCAGGCGGTGGTGAAGGAGGAGCGCATCGACACGGTCGTGATCAGCGGCAGCGCCATGCGCACGCCACGTCTGCAGGAGGAGCTGCTGCGCGCGGTGCACCACGCGGGCCACGAGGTGGAGGCGGTGAACAACACGCTCAACCTGGAGGAGGCGTGCGCGCGCGGATGTGCGCTGTTCGGCGAGATGTTCTTCGAGGAGAAGCGGTTCGCGTGCTCGTGCGAGGAGGTGTCGGTGAAGCGCGGCGACGAGAGCATCATCACGGTGAAGGTGTACGGCACGCAGCCCTGCGACGCGAAGAGCGCGTTCACCATCAGCGGCAGCAGCGCGCTCGAGGCCGGCAACGACCACGACTGTAGGCGCGGCGAGGGCGAGTGAGTTGTAGGGATGCGCATTCTGCGCGAGGGCCGCGAGTTCGTGCAGACGTTCGCGCAGAAGAGCAACGAGTTCTACCTGCGACAGCAGGCGCGCGACCAGCTGGAGAAGAGCTGCAGCGAGCTGTCGGCGATCCTGAAGAGCTGCGAGGAGAAGGCGGAGTGCAAGGAGCAGTGCGAGAAGGACCACAAGTACCTGATGGAGGTGGAGCGCCTGCTGCACGACTGCACGGTGCACTCCGTGAAGGAGTACGAGAAGGAGCTGAAGACGGTGCAGGGCCGCGTCGCCGCGTACGGGTCGAGTCTGGCGCGCACGGTGCAGCGCAAGCGCAAGAACCACTGCGTGTACTGCGGCATCTGGCGCGACGGGCGCATGACGGGGCTGTTCGACTGCTACAGCGAGAGCAACGTGAAGCTGTTCAAGAGCGAGTACCGCGACGGGTACAAGAACGGCGAGTGCACGACGTACTACCCGTCGGGCGCGGTGAAGGCGGTGATGCACTACGAGCAGGACGTGCTGCAGGGACCCTTCGTGGGCTACCACGAGAACGGGCAGTACTCGGAGATCTGCAAGTACGAGAACGGCGCGCGCGAGGGCTACCACGCGGTGTTCTGGGAGAACGGACAGATCGCGAAGGAGGAGATGGTCGAGAAGGGCAAGCACGTGTACGCGCTGGCGTTCCACCCGAACGGCAACATCAAGGAGTACCACCTCTTCACGAAGAAGGGCTATCTGAAGAGCAGCGTGCAGTTCACGCCGGCGGGCGAGCTGTACTACTGGGGCGCCTTCAAGAACGGCAAGTTCGACGGCAGGTCGCTGCTCTTCTTCCACACGCAGTTCTTTGCGTGCGTAACGTTCGAGGAGGGCAAGCTGGTGGTGGACGGCGAGGTGGTGCCGGCGAAGGAATACAGCATGCGCGAGCTGGAGAAGCAGTTCGCGGCGTCGGGCACGCTGAAGCGCGATCGCATCCACTGGCACCCGATCATCACCAACACGTGTCTGATGCCGCAGCGCAAGCAGGTTGTCGCGTCGTACCACGGCACGAACCACGTGCTGCACTCGGTGGACTTCGAGACGGACTTCGACAAGGTGCGCGAGAGCAGCGGCGACGCGGTGCGCTGGGTGGAGGAGGGCAACGTGGTGGAGCTGTCGGAGCGCGACGTGCAGCGCCGCTCGCTGTACATGTCGTCGATCGAGAATGGCGTGGTGAAGGACTTCACGCTGTTCGGCGACATGGTGGAGATGCGCGAGGTGTCTTACGTGCCGGTGAAGAAGGTCCTGTGCACGACGTACTACCCGTCGGGCCGCAGCGAGGTGCTGCTGAACGACCCTGACAAGTGCCGCAAGAAGAGCGAGGGCGAGATCGTGGACAAGAAGAGAGCGGGACACTGGGTGAAGTACTACAACAACGGAATGAAGATGATGGAGGGCGACATCGTGGACGGGAAGTGGGAGAACGTGGTGAAGTACTTCAATTCGGGAAAGAGAATGGCTGCAAGTGATAGTTGTTGTATTGTTTGTTTCACCATGGTGGGAGTTGTTCTGTGCACGCGTCACCTTCTAGAACCGCAACGAAATGCTGCAGATTTCCGGTCTGAGGTCGGATGGACGCAAGCCGGACGAGATTCGCCGAATCTCCACGGGGCTCGGCACCTTTGACGACTGCGACGGCTCCGCCTATCTGGAGATGGGAAACACGAAGGTGCAGGCTGTGGTGTACTTTCCGTGAGTGGGAGGTATTACGGGTAGATATGGTCCCAGAAACTCTTCGAAGCCGCGCGCAATGAAGCGCACAGACGCAACGGTGTCGTCCACGGTCACCATCTCGCCTTTCGCGACGGTGGAGAGACGGATGGTTTCTCGAAACAGCAAGACAACCGCGGAGTTCTCGCTCGCCATTTCGCGCTGCTTCGAGAACGTCGTCATCACTTCCCTGTATCCCCAGTCCGAGATTGCCATTCACTGCACCATTCTCAGTGCCGATGGCGGGGAGTTGTCGTGCTGTCTCAACGCGGCTCTTCTTGCCGTGATTGATGCTGGCATCGCGGTGATCGACTTCCAAGTGTCGATCGAGGTGGGCTACATGGACAACACGGTTATATATGGTTTGGGCGCGTCGCATCGTTGACTCGTAGATATGAACAAGAACGAGTCAAAATTGAACGGAATCGTGTTCACCATCGCCTACCTTCCGAAGCTGGACCGGTACACGCTGGTGACCATGGACAACAACATCCCCGTCGACTTGTTCGAGGTGACGGTTGGAGTGGTGTGTGATGTGTAGGAGATTCTGAAGTCGGGAAAGGAGGGCTGCAAGCGGCTGTACGCCATTCTGAGCGAGGCTGTCCTTGAGAATGCCAAGAGTTTGTATTTTAAAGCGAATGCATGGTGTGTTTGTTGTGCATGCTTTTCATGTGGTTTCCACTGATTGGGGATGATCCTGTCCCGTCTTGTTTCTGTTGTATGCTTTCGATTCTGGTGAGGCGTTCAAATCAATCGATGGATGGATTCACTTCCTCCTTCCCCTCCCCTTTGCATTCAAATGTGAGGGGTAACCCACCGCGATTCCTCGCGTAGGAATCCCGAAACGCAAATGCGATTCAACTCGTGTTGTGACGTAAAGCGATGGGAGAGCATGGAGGTGGATGGATGTATCGTGTAGTCTCCTCAATCGCCGTGTTTCCTCTGCTGTTGACGATACCATGCGCGTTTGTCTCGTCCATCCTTACTGCTTCGATTGCCGCATAGAACCACGGGACTTGGGGAGAGACGACCATCTCGTCTTTGATGGAGTATTCAGATGGTTGGGATGGGACATGGTATTTGTTGCATGTGGAGATTGTGCTAGAGCGGAATCGGGGGTGGTTGATGATGAATGGGTGTGTTCTGTATCTCCGTTTTGAACATTAGGGAGGATGGAGTGCTGAGATTCGGGAGGAGTGTGACTTTGGGTGATGCCTATTGCTGAATGGGAATGGATGCGAGCGTACTTGACGGTTTCAAGAGTCGTATTAGGAAGGGGAGTTGTATTGCGTTATGGTGCTGCTTCACGATGAAAGAAGCGGCATTGAGGATCATTCCGGTTATCCATTTCCGAAGCTGTTTTCTGTGAATCCAGGATTGTTATGAGTTGTTGTAATGGAGAAGAGTCTCGTATCGTTGGATTGGAGAGAGAGGTGAAGATGGAGGGAATTGTCATGTTCCACTTTTCATTGTTCTGTTGGAGAGAATGGCGAGAATGAGAAGTGGAGCGACTATCGATGCAGTTTGAAGGGGGTGGCAGAAGGGGGAATCCACGTCGCTGGGAGAGTTCGTGTTCCCCCTGATATGTTGTGTTTCCCCGTGGTGAGACGGTTGCTCCAAATCCTGGCGATTTCGGACTCACCAGTCATTTCTTTTTTGAAGTGTGTGCTCGTTGTGGTGATGGAAGTGTGAATGTTCTCATCATTAGTGTGGAAGCGGTTCTAGTGAACGAGCCCTTCCACTGTCATTGCAGAAGGGATAAGTCAGTGAACTCACCGCTACTGTGTGATGATATTGGTGATGAAGTTTGGTTTTGCGAGCCAGAGAGCGTTCTACTCCCTCAACCGGGAGGGAGCTTCTTCTCCAATATCAGTGGATATCTCCTTTTCTGTTGAAATGCAACAAGGGTGTTGCGTTCTTGTACGACTCCAAAGCCCTCGTGGTTTTGAAGGCGACTTTGAAGTTCTTTTCGTCGTCACTACGCATTACGATACAACACCAACACTTACTCTTCATCGAAAGAGAAAGCCTCGCAGGCTCTCACAACCTCCTCCTCAATCGCTATTGCAGCGGCGACGAGGATACAGAGGATAATAGACAAAAGCACGAGCAAGAACTCCATTTCCATATCAACCTCCTGTAAGTATCATCTATTGATATCACTGTGTAGAAAGAAGCATATTGGTGATGAAGTCAATTCATGATTCAAGGCGTGACAAACAAACAGAGAGCAAGGCGTTTCACGGAATAGAAGGGACTCTCGTTTGGGGCTGAGAAGTGCTGGAGATGTTGGCAGCAGCTATTCCTTCATGAGGGAGACGGCACATGGAAGACCTGAAGAGTAAGAGTGACTGATGGGAACTCATACGGTTAGGAATCACACTGAAGCGGTATACGAAAGCATAACGTTAACTGCCTGCGTGGGGGACGCAGACGGTTGTCAGAATGCGTGTAGCGTTTCGATATGCTCTTCTGTTGGTAGTTGTCGTACTACATTACTGTTTTTTGAACCACTCTCTCTTGTCAACTCAGGAGGCGAAGCCATTCCTTTCAAATTGACAGGGTGGAGTCATGAGATGAGCTCGTTGAACTCTTGCTTCACGTGTATCAATCAGACAACTCGAATATCCATCTAGGGAGGGACTTCTGATGGCATTACCCATCACTCGTTTCTGACAACAAAAAAGTCAACAACGAAACACTCTCAATCTCACCTCATTCAAAACACTCCAATCACGCCCTTCTCGCAACCCATAATGAATGATTCCTCTCAGAATTCGCCCCTTAAATAATATAGCCCAGCGAAACTGCCGTGTACGTTGAGCCGAGAGAAGGTTAGCATCTCCCTCGATAAGGACGAGAAAAGGGATTATCCCTTCCATTCACATGAGGTTAACGTTTTGTTCTGCGGAACATATAACCATTTTTTGACCCAACCCCCATTCCTTGACCCTTCCTGTGATCATCTCCCATGCAAATCACCCATTTCAAAGCATCACCCCTCAGACCCGATTTACACACATATTCTATTCTTCCCCCCACAAAGAATCCTATCAATCCATCAAGAATCAAGAGAATCCCAGAACCCAAATCCAAAAAAACAGCTGATTTCGCTCACTCCCATTCCCCGGAAAAGTGGAATTGCCAAAGAACGATGACTCCGCCAATGGTCGCAGAAACCGTTCCTCTTGGAGGTGCTTCCATTCCCTTTAGTGCATAGATCGTTTTGTCAATGCAGAGCATCATATCGGCACCCCTAACCCACGAGATTACGAGAACTCATTTTGGCTACTATATGCCCGATGAGATCAAGAAATTGAGTGTCAAGAAGATCACGTCTCCGGTCGCCTTTGACGGAGACGGAAAGCCCTTGCCAGAGTAGATCTCGCCTCCTGCTGGTTCATTCCGTAGCGGTCTCTACGATCCGGCTCTGGGCCCCGTGGACTTCCACGTCAAGTGCCCCACGTGCTACCGCACCTTCGATGTGCGCCTTTTTCCGTGTCCTCACGAATAGGACTGTCCCGGACATCTTGGCCACATCGAGCTGGAACTGCCTATTTACAACCCCATGTTGTTCTCGCTCCTGATCAAGATTCTGCGTTGCACTTGCCAGAATTGCCACCGCTTCAAGATGAACAAGTTCATGGTGAAGCGCTACGAAATCCAGTTCCGTTTGATTCTTGTACGCGCTGGAGCGCTCTCTGACGACTAGTGCGGCAATCTGGAGAAGAAGACGGCGTTCGTGGAGGAGCTCGACCAGCTGCTCCACAACCAGAAGCGCGACGAGGACTTTGAGGAGAAGTTCGACGTAATCCCGCGCGTTCGTCGTAACGGCTAGGCGATCATCGGCAAATACGAGGCGATCATCCACAGCTCGAAGCGCCTCCCCAAGCACGAGGTGGTGTACACGCACACGCGCGCCATCTACAACAACCTGATTCGCGAGTTCCTGTCGTCGATGCCCCGCATCTGCGAGAACTGCGGAGCGGCGTCGCCCTCGATCGTTCGCGACGGGTACGGGTCGGCGATGCATCTGATGCGTAGCTTCCTGAAGCTGTTCGAGGTGCCGATCAAGAGCAAGAGCAAGCACTTTGCGACCAACGCGGTGCCGACGAAGAGCGCGCTGGACTTCCTGACGGTGTCGCAGCTGGCGAAGATGGAGGGCGTGGAGGAAAAGGAGCACGAGTTCGACGAGGCGGAGATGGAGGAGGACTCGCCCGCCGCCGAGGACGAGAACACGCCGCTGTCCGACGAGAGCGCCGCCAAGATGAAGTGAGGGCGTCACGTTGCGCTGACGCGTAGGTTCTTGCCGCCGCTGGAGGCGGAGGTGCGCATGCGTTTGCTGTACGAGCTGAACCACGACATCATCAACCTGATCTGGTACCCGCAGCTCACCGAGGCCGGCGCCATCATGAACCCCTCGGGCGACTCGGAGTACGTGAACGACGGCTACAAGATCTTCTTCGTGCGCACCATTCTGGTGACGCCGTCTCGCTTCCGCCCGCCGCAGCACCTGCACGGCGAGTCGTACGAGCACCCGCAGAACGTGTACCTGAGTCAGGTGGGCATGCGGTGAGCGAGTGACGGTCAGATCCTGAAGGACAACTACAACCTGATGAAGTACGGCGCGAAGGAGCAGGTGGAGGCCAACGTGGAGGGCAAGAAGCCGCGCGCGAGCACGGCGCTGGGCTACACCTTCGAGAACGCGCTGCACGACTGGGTGGACATGCAGGAGGCGTACAACAGCCTCGTGGACAGCGCGAAGTCGCGCAACAACAAGAACTCGAGCGGCATTCGCCAGCTGCTGGAGCACAAGCAGGGCCTGTTCCGCATGAACATGATGGGCAAGCGTGTGAACTTCGCCGCGCGTTCGGTGATCGCGCCGGACCCGTACATCGACACGGACGAGGTGGGCGTGCCGCTTCAGTTCGCGCGCGAGCTGTGCTACCCCGAGCCGGTGACGGCGAACAACGTGAAGATGCTGCGCGAGCTGGTGATCAACGGGCGCGACAACTACCCCGGCGCGTGCTACCTGGAGAACGACAAGGGCTTCTTCATCGACCTGAAGTACAAGAACCGCGGACAGCGCGAGGCGCTGGCGAAGATGCTGATGACGAAGGACGCCTCGGGCAACATCCGCATGAAGCGCGTGTGGCGCAACCTGCTGGAGGGCGACATCCTGCTGGTGAACCGCCAGCCCACGCTGCACAAGGCGTCCATCATGGCGCTGCGCGCGCGCATCCTGAAGTCAAAGCGCCAGACCATCCGTATGCACTACTCCAACTGCAACACCTTCAACGCCGACTTCGACGGCGACGAGATCAACCTCCACTTCCCGCAGGGTGAGCACGCGCGCAGCGAGGCGTACAACATCGTCTGCGCCAAGTACCAGTACCCGTCCGCGCGAGACGGCTCGCCGCTGCGTGGTCTGATCCAGGACCACGTCGCTTCGGGCTTCCTGCTCACCAAGCGCGACACTTTCCTGAACCACCAGGAGTTCGACCAGCTGGTGTTCACCGCCATCGCCGGCTTCGACGGACGTGCGCGCGAGCGCGTGGTGAAGACGGTGCCGCCGTGCATCCTGAAGCCCGTGACGCTGTGGACGGGCAAGCAGGTGGTGTCCTCGCTGCTGATCAACCTGGTGGGCGACCTCCCGCGCATGAACTACGAGGGCAACGCGCAGGTGTCCGACAAGAACTGGGGCGACGGCAAGATCCCCGCGGGAAGCCCGCTGGGCGAGCAGCTGGTGTTGGTGGAGGAGTGCGAGCTGCTGCGCGGCGTGCTGGACAAGTCGACGTTCGGCGCGAAGAACTACTCGCTGGTGCACGCGATCCACGAGTTGTACGGCGTGGACCTGTGCAGCAAGTTCCTGTCGTGCTTCGGCCGCGTGGTGACGGCGTACTTCCAGAAGCGCGGCTTCACGTGTTCGATGGAGGACCTGGTGCTGGTGGACGAGGCGGAGCAGAAGCGTCGCGCGCTGATCGACGGCGCGCTGGAGAAGGCGGTGGCGGGCCTGGAGCACTACATGAACATGGAGGACGAGGCGGAGAAGAGACTGACGTTGGAGGAGCGCCGCACGGCGGTGTCGAACGAGCTGCGTCGCCGCTTCATCAACAGCCACGGGCGCGTGGGACCGGAGATCGACAACGTGATGAAGTCGATCGTGTCGCCCATCTCCTCGGAGATCTTCAAGGTGTGTCTGCCGCACGGCCTGTACGTGCCCTTCCCCAACAACGCCTTCTCGTGCATGATCATCTCCGGAGCCAAGGGCTCCAACGTCAACCAGACGCAGGTGTCGTGCGCTCTGGGCCAGCAGGAGCTGGAGGGTCGTCGCGTGCCCATGATGATCTCGGGCAAGACGCTGCCCTCCTTCCGTCCCTACGACCCCATGCCCCGCGCGGGCGGCTGGGTGAGTGATCGTTTCCTGACGGGCATCCGTCCGCAGGAGTACTACTTCCACGCCATGGCGGGTCGCGAGGGTCTGGTGGACACGGCCGTGAAGACGTCGCGCTCGGGCTACCTGCAGCGCTGCGTGATCAAGGCGATGGAGGACCTGACGGTGCAGTACGACTACACGGTGCGCAACAGCGACGGCGAGGTGATCCAGGTGCTGTACGGCGACGACGGCATCGACGTGAGCAAGGTGAAGTACCTGACGGGCAAGCCGGCGCAGTTCGACTTCCTGGCGAAGAACAGCACGATCCTGGTGTACAAGTACGGTCTGTCGGAGCACTTCTTCCAGGACACGGGTCTGAACAGCGAGCAGGCGGCGGTGAAGCACGCGGAGGTGCAGTACGCGCGCGAGGAGCTGAAGAAGGGCGAGGAGGCGCTGAGCAAGAAGAGCGTGATCGAGGCGCGCCGCAAGCTGGCGAAGGGCGAGTGGGAGGTGGGCAACATCTCCAACGAGTTCGTGCCGGCGGTGATCACGAAGGTGCACAAGAAGGACAACACGTACGACGTGGTGTACAGCGACACGCAGCAGAAGGAGAAGCACGTGCCGCGCAAGGTGTTCGACTCCGCCGAGGGCATCGAGATCGAGCTGATTCGCAACCGCGTGCCCGACCCCGTGAACTGGCAGCTGAACGTGTGTCGCAACATCGGCGCGGTGAACGAGAAGTACCAGAGCGCCATCGACGCGTACCTGGCGACGCACAGCTCCGTGGGCTCGGTGGACAAGGGCGGCATGGAGGTGCTGTTCTGGATGAAGTACCTGCGCTCGCTCATCGACCCCGGCGAGGCGGTGGGTGTGATCGCGGGCCAGTCGATCGGCGAGCCGGCCACGCAGATGACGCTGAACACGTTCCACCTGGCGGGACACGGCGCTGTGAACGTGACGCTGGGTATCCCGCGTCTGCGCGAGGTCATCATGACGGGCTCGCGAACCATCCTCACGCCCATGATGACGATCCCGCTGATCCCCGCGGTGAAGAAGGACTCGGCGGAGCGTCTGATGAAGAAGCTGCACCGCATCGGTCTGAGCGCGCTGCTGGACCCCGAGTGCTACTTCCGCGTGGTGGACTACCTGACGAACACGACGCACGGGCTGAAGTACACGCCGTACATCCGCAAGTACGAGCTGCACATGAACCTGCTGCCGAAGGACGTGATCAAGAAGGTGTACAACCTGGACATGGAGGGCGTGATGGCGGTGCTGCTCAACGACTTCCTGCCCCTGCTCGGCAGTCTGGTGGCGGTTGCGGCGGTGCGTGACGAATAGATAAGCAAGGACATGAAGCGTGCGGCGCGGTCGGTGAGCATCGGCGTGGACATCGACGCGATCGTGAACGGCAGCAAGGACCTGAGCAACCTGAAGAAGACGAAGCTGAAGAAGAGCGGTGAGGGCGTGTGGGTGTGATGATGGGTAGAGGAGAAGGAGGTGCGCGGCACGGCGGACAGCGAGGACGACGCGGAGGAGGACGGCGAGGACGTGGGCGAGGCGGACGGCGCGGACGCGAGTCGTCTGAACAAGTCGGCGCGTGTGGAGTACGAGAACGAGGAGGAGATGGAGGAGGAGGAAGAGGAGGAGAAGGCGGAGAAGGAGAAGGACGAGGAGAAGGACGAGGAGGAGAAGATGGAGGAGGAGAAGGACGCGACGATCCCGTCGGTGGTGCACGACAAGGTGCCCGAGGGCTTCTCCGTGCTGGAGGCGCCGTTCAAGGTGATGAAGCTGAAGTTCTTCCGTCGCGTGATGTACAACGAGGCCACCAACAAGATCCGCGTGGAGTTCGAGTTCCCGCCGAGCGTGCCGAAGCTGCTGCTGGTGGAGCTGGCGGAGAAGGCGGCGGAGACGGTGCTGGTGAACTCCATCCAGCACATCAACCGCTGCATCGTGATGGAGAAGGACACGGAGGAGGACGGCAACCACACGCTGCAGACGGAGGGCGTGAACTTCCCGGTGGTGTGGATGTACCAGCACTTGGTGGACGTGAACAAGGTGTACTCCAACGACATTTGGAAGATCCTCGAGACGTACGGCGTGGAGGCGGCGCGCACGGCGATCATCACGGAGATCGAGCGCGTGTTCGACGTGTACTCGATTTCGATCGACCCGCGCCATCTGTCGCTGATCGCCGATTACATGACGCAGGACGGATCGTACCGCCCGATGAACAGAGGCGGTCTGGAGAACGTGGAGAGTCCGTTCCAGCAGATGTCCTTCGAGACGACCACGCACTTCCTGAACAACGCCGTCCTGTACGGCAATTCGGACGGAATGAAGACGCCGTCCGCGTGCATTGCCACCGGAAAGGTGATGAAGGCGGGCACGGGAAGCTTCCAGATTGTCCAACCGTTGACTGTTTGGCGTGTTTGTTCCACAACGAGAGGCATTCATGTCCGTATGAAGGCGCTTTTTGAGGCACTGAAGAGCCCATGGGTGTCTGTATCCGCCGCAGTCCTCGCCGCGTACATATATCCTGTGTTCTTCGCCATTGCGGGGGTGTTCCGTAACTGCCAGTTTTTCGGAAGAAGTGGGGTGCGTAGCGTCAGTAGAGGGGTGTTCCATGCAGCCCACGTTGAATCCGATGGTCAATGGCAAACCACGCCACGAGTGGGTGTGGGTCAGTAAGATTGGTTCGAGACGGTTTCGCTACAACCGAGGAGACGTTGTGATGATCAAGTGGGTGATTCGGCGTTCCATCAGGTGAAGGTCTCCGAACAACCCGACGCGCTACCTGGTGAAACGAATCGTCGCCGTTCCGGGAGACTGGGTGCAGCTCAAGGGAAACAAGTTGGTGAGGGAGAGGGATTCGCGTTGATCCATAGTTCGAGGTGGAGAGCGGTCACTGTTGGATAGAGGGGGACAATGCGAGCAACAGCATTGATAGTTATCGCTTCGGTCAGGTGGGGTGATTGGCGTCGTCTGAGTCCCAGGTTCCGTTGGGTCTGATCGAGGGAACGGTGAAGTGCGTGGTGTTCCCCTTCTCGTGTGTGCGCAAGGTGGGACCGTTCGAGAGTCCGGAGACGCGCGTTCTGTACAAGAAGGAGGACTTCGACGAGTGAAGTGTCATTTAGCACTTGTTTCCACAAAACACGAGAAATGACGGTCAGGTGGTAAGAACTGTTCCGGTGATGGAAGACGGAGCACGTCAAGTTCAGAAGGGAGGAGTAGAACGAAGGCGAGAGCATTCTGTGAGAGCACTCCTGAAGCTCGGCGGCGTACTCGCCAAAGCTGCTTTGATGCGTCACGATCAGATAATCACTCTCCTTCAGAACCATCAGGTCCACGATCGCTCTCTTCACGAAGGAGTCCCAGCGCGCACCCTTCTTCTTCTTGTATAACGCCTTGCAACTGTGCCCGATCTGAAACTCCTTCACCGTCACCACGCTCACCTTCTCCTTGAACTTGGCTGACAGTTCTTTGAGAATGGCGCTGGAGTCCGTGGAGATGAACAACGCGATCTTCCTGTCGCCTACGCGACTGATCTCGCTCTCGATCAGATTCGATGCCGTCTGCAGGCCGGCGCGGCCCATGAACTGCTTTTCGTGCAAATTCGCGAGAGAGCCGCCGAATCGCAATTGCGCGCCGATGATGTAGTACTCCTCCATGGACTGGATGTAGGAGTTGATTAGAGTACATAGCGATGGAGTTGGGTTGAAGAGAAGAGGGAACAGGGAACAGCGCAGCTCTTTGCCAAGATGCACCGAGGTCGTGTATCGGCTCTTCTTTCCGACGAGTCCGTTATCAAGCAATGCTTCCTGGTAAAGGGATGGGGACACATAGGAGGTGAGATCGTAGCACATGTACAAATACTCCACTTTTGACCTGTACAGATCTCGAATATGTGTCCGCCTGAGCAGCGAGTTTTCCTTTGTCTTGTTGTCGTAGCGAATCCAGCCGTGGAAGGGAGCAAAGGGACGGTAACTGAGATTCGGAAAGGGCTTCACAAAAAAGTCGCGAAGAACCATGTCGTTCGACGAAACTAGAATGAATGGAAAGAGAGGAACGTACTTGAAACGCATCTTCCCGTCACGGCAGAAACAAACACCGTTGAGACAAACGCCCTCATCAGATTACAAAGGCCGGCTCCGGAGTACGTATTATACACCACATGGCTCGGACAGGAAGCGATCCTCAGCTGCTTCTCCTTCAGTCGATTATACCACTGCGTGAACAATCTCTCACGATCAACGATGGAAGAAGTCTTTGCGATTCCGATAACGGAGTCCTTCGTCCTATTCTTGTATTCAACCGCAGAAATGATCTCGTCCGATGAGGGTAAACTCAGAACAGACATGTAGAAAGCGAACAGAGAGGGTATCAGGACGACAAGAAGAAGGGCAGCGTTCAGAGGACGGGAATGCAACGTCTTTCTACATGGCATTCTGTGCTCACACATCTCGTTCCCAACAAACACAAACAGGAAGAAACTGTGTCATTCTTGATCTCAACATGAGGAGCGCAGCGAGAGCGCTCAATGAAGTTTGTGTTTTCCCCTCTCCACTTGTACACAAAACCATCCTCCTGCTTTGAAAAGAGAAGCGCGTCCTCTTCCCTACACTTCTCGGACACCAAGAAGAACTGGATCTTCTGCTTTTCTACTTCTCATGGTACTGAAATACGAAGAACCCAGCTTCACGTACTCCTTCTTGATTCCTTCCCAATCCGAGTTGTTCAGCATCTCTCGTCGCAACGGGTTCCACACTCTATTTCTAACGCGTCGTTCACTCCAGTACTTCTGGCTCTCCAGCATGCCTTGCGCATCACTCTTCAGGACGAACCGTTGCAATTCACTCAATTCGCTCATTACCACGAAGACAGTGCTCCTTCCGTCCTCTTCCGTGAACTCATACCCAATGTCCCATCTGCCGTATATCCGATACACAATATCCGCCTTTCTTCGCACGAGAATGCGCACCACTTTTGAATCCCCTCCGATTTCTGGCTACAGTTCACTGTTCCTTATTCCGTCCCACCCTTGGCAAGAATGATATGAGGGCGCTCAGTCCTTCGTTTGAAGAGGTCATCTCCACATCGCCCGTGAGTTGGCATTCCGGCGTGCCATAGAAGAGACCGGTGACTGTTACGGAAGGAAATGAAAAGGAGAACTAAGCATGACCGAAGCCAGTCTCCTCCACCTGTTCTTTTGTGGGCAAGAAGGTAATGCGCAGTGACCCGCTGTGGGAAAAGACGAGACTGTTTCCGCAGAACAGATTCCTTTGAGTAACTAGAAAGTCGAATGCGTACTGTCTGTCGATGGTGCCTTCGATTCGCCAGTGATTCACTTCATCTTCCACGATAAAGGCGCAGACGTCGGGATGGATAGAGCACTCTTCGGCGAGGAAGGACACCTTTCCGACCGACGTATTGACAAAGCAAGAAAAGGTCTCCCCGCGAAATGGCGAGCAAGGAAGATATGCGTCCTAGAGAGTGAAGGGAGAGGGAGAATGGGGACGGTGTTGAACGAGGACCAGATAGACAAAAAGAATTTCAAGGCGCAGAAGAAGCGGCTCTCCTCATCAAACGATTTGTAGCTATTCCATCATCCATGCGTACAAATCACACCCCTTCGTGTAGAGAATGTCAATGTGCGTAAGAATGCTCGACAAGTCCTCCAAAAAGGAAACGGGCTTCAACAACGGAATCGGAAGATACGCGTAGTTAATCGATGTCCCTACAATATCATTTCCATGCGTGGATCTGCACCTGGATGCTGATGGAGCAAGAACTCTTCCACGGCGCTTCTCGAGAACGGGATGATCGATTTCATCAAGTTCACGTCACAAGGTTTATCTTTCGTTACATGTTCAGCGTTCTCCTACATGGTACACAGAGGGCGTAGTAATCGATTTGTTTCTCTACTGCATGCTCTGCCTCTTCGCTCATTCCTTTCAAAACAAACAACAGGAATGAAACTGATAGCTTAGTGTGTTGAAACCTTGTTGATGGTAATGCACAATTCTCCGTTGCTGTAAGCAGCAACTGAGTGACGAACGTCCATGAGGGCTGGATTGTACTACGAGGTGATGCTCACGGAAGACGCGTTACCGGTATTTGGTGCCGAATGACGCCCGACTTGCGGTGTCGATAAAGGACTTTGTGGCATCCTTGGTAATGTGTCACCCTTATGCCTTCGATCACCAAGGACCGGTGTCTCACGTATATATGAAGACTTTCTTTCGTTATGGAGGGCATATCGAAGTAAAGCTTGTAACAACCCTCATACTACGAGTCAAGTCGCAACCAAGGACGAACCTCCACCACATCCACTTCTGGTGCCATGCTGACGGCGGCGGGCTTGGGAGACTGTGAAAACCTGAGTGTTAGCAAAGGCGAACACAACTACCTAAACATATGAACTGGCTTTTCACGTCGAGAACCCATGGAATAAGCAGAGGGGAGTGTCGAAACCCTTTTCTTCGCCCTCATGCCTTGTGTTTTCTCCACGCTCATGGGAGACACCGGGTTGATTCCGAACTCAATCGAATTACGCGGTGTAATATCGCTCAAGGTGAGAGGCGCGATTTGCAGATTGTCATGTCGATTCGGTTCATAGAGGTATGAATCGCGGTCGGGCTCGATCGTGCCACCCTTTGCAACCTTAACATCCGGAAATGAATCCATTCCAACAAAGATACTATTGTTTCCGGAGTAAACACAACCCCCCATTGTGTTTTCTAACAAACACACAGCGTTAAACATCCATATACTCTATATCTTTCATGAAACGACCC
>JANPWJ010000877.1:0-10791 GCA_027406325.1 Blastocystis sp. subtype 2
TGGAGCAGTTGACGATCATGGATGGGGGTCTGCCGAACGTGAAGGAGGTGACGATATCGAATGTGGACACGCTTCAGAAGGTGAAGATCGGGAAGGGCGCATTGAGCAGCTGCGAGGTGTTGACGCTGACGGACTGCAACATTGATGCGGAGAACGTGGATGACGTGATTCAGTTAGGCGAAGGCGCTCTTCCGAATCTGAAGACGATTCAGGTTAGTAATGATCCAGAGTCGATCGCGTTGGCTGAGAGCATAGTGAAGAAGCTGGGTGGTGATGTGGAGATTGTTATTGTTGTGCCAACAACGTTGCTGCCGACAGTGGTTCCGAGTACGGAGGCTCCAACTCAACGTCCCACTGAAGCGCCAACTGAAATTCCAACTACTCAGCCTCCTACTATGGCTCCTACTGAGGGTCCGACGACCCTTCCGCCTACCACTCTTCCTCCTACGACTCAACCCCCAACCACCCTTCCGCCCACTGAGGTTCCGACGACTCTACCTCCAACTGAGATCCCGACAATCCGACCTCCAACCACTGAACCACCAACCACTCTTCCCCCTACTACCCAGCCTCCAACTGAGTCTCCGACTACTCTTCCTCCCACTCAGGCGCCAACAACTGTCCCTCCAACAACCCTTCCTCCTACCACCCAACTTCCAACTACTCAACAACCGACTGCGCCTCCTACGACGCAACCACCGACTGAGGTTCCGACGACTCTTCTTCCTACTACCCAGCCTCCTGAACCAGTGAACACTCCCACGCCCACTAGTATCCCTATGTTTTACGATGAGTGTTGGAGTGAAGAACCGGTTTCCAACTATATAACAGAGTTAGTGATTGGAAACAGCATGTGTAATTCTGAGAGTATTACGGAGTTGGATTTGAGCAAGTATCCTCTGCTGAGGAATGTAACGATTGGGGATGTATCATTTGCGTATGTGAGTGTATTCGATCTCACTGGATTGAGTGAGTTGGAAAGTGTGGAGATTGGAATGAACAGTTTCACGAAGTACATGAATGGGTATGACATAAAACCTGATCCAAATCGTCACTTCTATTTGAAGAATTGTCCCAAGTTGAAGTCGTTGAAGATTGGTAGTTATTCGTTCTCCGACTACACTGTGTGTGAGATTGAGAATGTGCCTGCATTGGAAACGGTTGAGATGGGTGATTTAGAGATGAGTAGTTACAGTTTCTATTCTGCTTCGTTGGAGTTGAAGAGTGTTCTCATTCACAATGAATGATGACTAGACATGCCTTCTCTCAAATCACTTGCCTTTGGCTGGAGTGCATTCCAGCAGTGCTCTCGTGTTGTGTTTGAGAGTGATTTCATCCCCTTCTATTCACTGAATAGACTTGCCTGAACTGGGATCAATTGAGATGCATAGTGATGCGTTCTATTTTGACGAGGAGAATGACTCTACGACACTGATCATGCGAAGTACGGAAATGAGTAAGAGTTGACTGGATAGACCTAACCGGACTCGTTTCTCTCACAAGTGATGGTCCCGCATTCCGCTATCCTCGTCACATCATTCTTCAAGGTGATCCACATCGGTGATGGTATGAACGCTAGACATGCCCTATCTCGACGAGGTGGATCTCACCACTCTCTCCTTTGAGAGTTATTGGGACCTCCACATCTCAAGTGACGCTGCATTTTTGAAATGATGAATAGACGTCGGTGCTCTGGCTGATCATCCCAATCTCATGAAGAATCCCAACGCAACCGTCACCTCCATCAATGAGTTCAACGCCCTCGCTTCATCTGTCACCACTATCATCATCGATAATGGCGTCAATGACCCTGAATTCACTCAACTGGACTTGACTCGATTCACTCAACTTCAATCGCTTGTGATTGGTCAGCGCTCTTTCGCGTATGTGGAGACTGTGAACATCACTGGATTGAGTGAGTTGGAGAGTGTCGAGATTGATACGAGGAGTTTTTCAATGTGGGACATATTCCACACTGATCCAAATCGTCATTTCTATCTGAAGAACTGTCCTTCATTGAGAGAGCTGAAGATTGGGTACTCTTCCTTCTCTGAGTACTCTGTGTTTGAGATTGAGAATGTGAATGCGTTGGAATCAATTGAGATGGGCGGTTGGCAGTTCGCGTATGCCTCGTTGGAGTTGAAGGGTATTCTACTCTCACAACGAGTGATGACTAGACCTGCCCTCTCTCAAATCACTCATCTTTGGTGAAGAAGCATTCTATCAGTGTTCTCATGTTGTGTTTGAGAGTGTGTTCTTCTTCTTCACTTAACGAATAGACTTGCCTGAACTGACTTCCATTCATTTTGGTTGGGATGCATTAGCGTTCAGGGAGGATGATGAATCAAGCGCATTGATCATGCGAAGTGACTCTTGTCAAGTGACTTGATGACTAGACTTGCCCAAACTTACATCACTCACTGCTGAGAGTGCCACATTCGAGTATCCTCGTAGCATCACTCTTGAGAGTGACTCTCATCCACTATGAATGAGGATTAGACATGCCCAATCTCACCAACGTGACTCTTCCAAATGCATTCCAGCACATCGAGAACCCAGCAGTCGTTGAGAGTAGTTGAGCTGGAACGGTCTCACAAGTAGACATCGGAGCACTCTATGTGACTATCCCTTTCCCCTCCTACGAGTATTGCATGAACGTCCTTGGTGGTTCTGACGAGGTCACGGATCTCATGATTGGTAGCAGCGTGTGTCCATTTGAGAACGTGACTGCACTCGATCTGAGCGCGTATCCAGGATTGAAGACTCTCGTCATTGGCAACAATGGCTTTAGGTACGTGAAGGAGTTGAAATTGGTTGGATTAACTGAGTTGGAGAGTGTGGAGATTGGATCGAGCAACTTCCGTGAGGATTACTCTGAATCGGAGGAAATCCCTGATCCACTTGGTTCCTTCTATGTGAAGAACTGTCCCAAGTTGAAGTCATTGAAGATCGGTGCTTTTTCCTTCTCTGATTACACTGTGATTGAGATTGAGAGTGTGGATGCGCTGGAGACGATTGAAATGAGTGAGATAAGGGAAGAGACTTACAGTTTCATGCATGCTTCGTTGGAGTTGAAGAGTGTCTTCATTCATAAGAAGTGATGACTAGGCATGCCTTCCCTCAAGTCCCTCTTCTTCGGTGGAAGTGCCTTCCAGTCTTGTTCTCGTGCTGTGTTTGAGAGTGATTTCTTCCCCTGTGAGTGATTGACTAGACTTGCCTGAACTGATATCCATCCAAATGGGCAGGGCTGCGTTTGTGTTCGACTATGAAGATGAAGCAAGCACCCTGATCATGCGGAGTACGAGAGTGGCTGAAGAGTGACTGAATAGACTTGACGAAGCTCACTTCTCTTACGACTGTTGACAGGGAAGATTGGTCTGGGGATTCTTTCTTGTATCCTCAGCACGTTATTCTTGAGAGTGATTACTTGTGAATGCAGTGACGAATAGACATGCCCAACCTCATCACTGTTGCTCTTCCTAATGCTTTCGACTGCAGAGATGGCATCACAGTCGTTGGAGGTACCTGTCTCATCACTCTCTCATTACTAGACATTGGAGCTCTTGAGGACTACGTCAATTAATCATTGAACGGTGGCCATTCTACTTCTTTGTACTACACATCCATTGAAACCGTGAATAATCCCCATCACTCTCAATCCCCCTCTTTTCTCTTTCCACGTCACTTCACCCTCATCTCCCTTTCCATATCACGTCACCTCTTTTTACTTCCCCCACACCATCCCCTCTTCCACCCACCTCACTCACGAATTACAAAAATCCCCCCGATTTCTTCCACGAAACGCTCTTTGAAAAGAAGACAAAACCTTCTGCGAACAGAAGAATCCCCGCAAACACAAATGGAAGTGGAAGAATTGCCAAATCAGAATGTAGGACATGGAAGGGAGGATTCACCAATTCAGCAAGAGCATATGGACGAACTATCTCCCGATTCGGTTCACATCGTACCCTACTCTTCTCCCTTCGTAACGAATAGGACCCAAAGGAGATTCTTCAGGAAGTCACGGAGGACCTGCAGCACAACACCCCGATTCAGGCAGTCGATCTCCTTCTCGAGGCAGATATGATTACCGCCCTCATCGACATGAAGGAAGTTGACAACACAAATGTCTGGAAGATTTGCCAGTACTTGCTCCGTATTGTGAAATTCAACTACAAAAAGGAGCAGAGAGACAAGATTTACGAAGTGCGTCCCGCTTTCTCTCCTCATCGTGTAGACTGTGTACCGACTCTTTGCGCGCTTCAACATGTGGATTGACCGCCTCCTCTGCGCGATCGTCATGTCCAACACACAGTACATTGTAGAGACGTAGGTTCGTCTCCCCTCCGTCACATCCAGGTTCAACGAGTGCACGGAGGACCTCTACAAGAAGCAGATGTGCGAAATCATAGCGAAGAACCGTCTGTCCCATCTCTTCCCCACCGACAATCACACAATCGTCCATTCCCCCACGCTCTCTCACTCCTAGTACTCTCAAATCCTTTCCTCCTCCCTCCTCTCCGAGTGGTACGCCTCCGCCGCCAAGGAGCTCGACCTCACGACGCCGAAGCACCCCGACACTGTTCTCAGCCTCCCGCCCGACGGCAAGGTTCCCGTTCTGTCAACCCTTTACCCACAGACCCCCAGCGAGCGGAAGCAGGCCACGCGCGCCATCGTGAACGGGCTCATCAACGCAGGGTAGCGGCACGTGCAGTGGTTAAGTGTAGTCATGGCAGCGACAGCTACTTCCACGACGACGCGGGACGCTGGAGCGAGGGCTTCGAGAAGAACAAGGGCGTGGGTCTGGTGCTGGCGAGCGTCGCGGAAGCCATGGTAGTCCAGCACAGCCGCCCTCAGGCGTAGGTGCATCTGTGGGAGCCGTACGAGGGGCTGAACAGTCTGGTGTCGCTGTTGTCGCACAGCTCGCCGGACGTGCGGACCGGCGCCATTCTCGGCGTGGGACTGGTGAACTGCGGCGTGTACAACAAGGACGAGGACCTCGCGCTGAACACGCTGTTCGACACGCTCTCGATGCCCGTGCAACCCTCCATGAACGCCGCCGCCTCGCACAGCTACTGCGCGGCGCTGCTGGCCCTGGCGTTGGCGTACGCGCGCACGGGACGCGAGGACCTGACGCCGTTCATTCTGAAGGGACTGCGCGAGGGCAACAACGAGGTGTGCGCGACGGCGGCGCTGGCGGGCGGTCTGATCTTCTGCGGACAGCGACAGCGCGAGATGGTGGAGGAGGTGAAGAAGAAGCTGGCGGCGGTGAACGCGGACACGGAGGACCAGCTGACCAGTCTCGTGCTCGGCTTCGCGTTCGCTCTCCAATTCGCCGTACGTGGTTCCTCTCTTACCTCATGTGTAGGGACTGCAACAGTCCGTGGAGACGGTGGAGGAGCTGAAGGAGCTGCCCGCGCTGCCGGAGCGCTACACGCTGTACCTGCGCGCGTGCCTGCTGGGCTGCCTGTACGTGGGGTCCCACGATATTCTGGTCGTGCACCAACTGATCGAGATGATGACCGCCGAGGAGTCGCGTCTGGCGAAGCTGCGGAAGCAGAAGAAGGAGGAGGACGAGAAGAACGGCGTCAAGAAGGACCCCGCGCCCGCAGCGCAGGACGCCTTCGGCGGCTTGGCGGGCATGGGCGGATTGAGCAGTCTGTTCGGCGCTCTGCCGTCGCCCTCGACGCCCAAGCCGGCAGAGGAGGCGGCGATGGCGAAGGAGGACAACGAGTTCCAGTTGAAGATGATGGTGCTGGCGATCGCGCTGGTGGCGGCGGGCGAGAGCGTGAACGAGTCGATGGTGACGCGGACGCTGGAGCTGTTGCTGGTGTACGGCGGCAAGAGCGTGAACGAGATGGTGCGTCAGTTCTCTGGTCGTGAGTCGTAGGTGCTGCTGGCCTTCGCGCTGATGAACCTGAGCGTGCCGAGCATCAACATCGTGGACCAGATGATGCGCAAGACCGCCGGAGGAAAGAACACCAACAAGTCGAACACGTCGGCGTACCGCGTACGTGTGTGTTGTGCTCGGTCACCCGTAGTCGTGCGTGAATGCGGTGATCGCGCTGGGGCTGACGGCGTCGGGGTCGTGCAACAGCAAGATCACGAACCACCTGAGACAGGTGTTCGAGGCGGAGCAGCTGAACAACAGCATCTCGCAGACGGAGTACGAGGCGGACAAGGCGTTCTTCATCCACTTCAGTCAGGGTTTGGTGCACCTGGGTCGCGTGGGCGAGAGAGCGTTGTGTGACGCGTAGGGGTTGATGTGTCTCTCTCCCGTGACGAACGACGGCACCGTGCACTCCATCATCAGTCTGCTGTTCGTGATGGTGTCGCTGCTGCCGCGCCTGTCCAACACCGCGCGGGCGAACCAGGTGTACCCCATGTTGTTGATGGTGATGATGATGGGTGCGGCGAGACCGCGCTGCGTCATGCTGCTGGACAACAAGCACGAGAACGCCACGCTGAAGGTGAACATGCGCGTGGGACAGGCGGTGGACACGACGGGACAGGCGGGAAGCGTGCGCAACATCAGCGGGTTCCAGACGCTGGAGGCGCCCGTGCTGCTGGGACCGGGAGAGCGCGCCGTGCTCGTGGAGGGCGAGAAATACAAAGTGGCGACACATCTGATGGACGGTTTCGTCTTCGCGGAGGAGAGATGAGTGGTGTTTGTTCAATCACGAGTGTGTGTTGTATATGGAGTGATGTGGTGTTGAGCCCTTGACTGGTAAAGAGAACAACATTGTTCAGTTCTTGACTCATAAAGAGAACAACATTGTTCAGTTCTTGACTCACAAAGAGAACAACTCTGTTCAACAAAGAGACCACAAATGAAGCGTTTCGATGGGAATGGCGTCGATAGCATCGTCGCTCACTACGTGTCAATTCTGTCACGAAAACCACACAGTCCATCACGGGAGGCGAGACAGGCTCCTCTTCGAGCGCCGGCTTGCTGAACAGTCGCTTGCCGATGTACTCCGCGTTGACCTCAAAGCCGTCTCTCGCGTTCTTCATGTCCTTGAAGTACTCCTCCTCCGAGGGCGGCGGCGGCACCACGAACGACTTCCTACGCCTCATTTCGCTCCCATAACCCCACTCATAACGGTAGATGCAGAAGGGGCATCCCTTCAGCGTCAAATCGACGCAGTTCTTGTGGTAGGAGTGGCCGCACATGAAGTGGATGGAAGGCAGGTCAAGCAGTTGTTTGCAGCTCTGGCACTTCTTCTGCTGGATGATCTTTCCGTTCCTTCGCGTTAAGAGCCACTCATAGTCCAGTGCAAGGATATGTCTTCACGTCGAAGATCTCCTCCTCCATCTCCTTCACGCTCGTCTGCAGCTGGCTCACCTTGTTGCGGTCCTCCTCGATCAGCTGCTTCTTCTCCTGGATGCAGCGAACGACCTGCTTCTTCACGACGCCCAGCGAAATGGCAGGGTTCTTCGCCAGAATCTGGAAGGCCATCAGCGGCGTCACGATCTCGTTGTCGTACAGGTAGGTCAGCACTTCGTTGAGTTGCGTGGTGTCCACCACCTTCATCTCCGCGTAGTTGGAGAGCAGCTGGATCCACAGCGAGGGGTCCTCCTTGCCCACACGCTTGCACGTCGCGATCACCATCTCCGTCTCGCCCATCGACAGGTAGTGCTTCAGCAGCATGTTGTACATGTGGTACTTCTCGTAGAGGTACACTTGTCCCTTCTTGAAGTCGTGCATTTGGATGAGGACGAGCGCTTGGTCGCAGTCGTAGCAGGCGCGCGGGTCGGTGAGCAGGCTCATCACTTGCTTCTCGTAGAGGGCGTCGATGGAGTTGTTCGTGTCTTCCTTCTCTGTTTGAGTTCCTTCCTTCTCCATTTGAACTCCTTCCTCCTCCCTCACACCACTCTCCTCACGCACACCCCGCACCTCCTCCACCAACAAATCCTTCCTCAAATACAACTCCAGCAGCGTGTTCCACACGATCGCGTCATTACTGCTGCGGTACTCTAACATCGCCCGCAGATACACCTTCAGCTGCAGCGGGTAATCAATGAAGCACTGAATGAAGTTCTCCGGAATGCAGCAGCCGTTCAACAGCGTGTCCTCGTCGTCCGAGCCCGTGAAGTGAATCACGCGCGTCGACGCCTCGTCCTCCGCAGGGTACGGCACGAACGGCGCCGTCGAGGGGATGCAGAGACAAATCAGAAGGTTCGTCGTCTCGATCGGGTGGTAAGACAGCAGCTGGCGCCCGTACAGCTGGAGCGCCGTCGCGGCGAGCTCCGTGGGGAGGGAACTACGTGAGAGAGAAGAAGAACGCGTACACGATGTAATCCAGTGCCGCGCGGTAGTCCTGCTTGTCCTCGATCTGGATCTTCAGGAACGTGGTGAAGAGCTTGTGCTTCTTCGACAGGTGGAGCGCCTCCTCGTAGCACGACGCGCGTCGCAGCACCTCCACCGCCATCTCGATGTCGAAGTGAATGCCTACGCGTCACGCGCCGCCGCCTCGCGCACCCGCCTGGTCGGAGTAGATGAAGTCGTGCAGCTTCTCCTTCTCCTTCAGCTTCGTGTAGCAGTTGATCAGCAGCGTCGTGTGCTCGCTGTTCGCCAGGCCCTGCTGGTGCAGCGCCTCCAAGTACATCGCCAGCTGCGGCATGCGCGTCGCGTCCAGGAACTTGCGGATGACATACGAGGGCTCCACGAAGCCGATGGTGTGAATGTACCTACAGTGAAGCCACAGCGCCACCACTACTCCTCGATCGCCTTCTCGTTGTCGTCCTGGTCGTACAGGTAGTCGCCGTACCTACGCCTCACGCCGCGCGCACGCCGCTACAGTCTGTGGATGTCGAGGATCCCGTTGTAGTCCATGCCGCCACGCTGCGCGATGCTCAGCGCGATCGAGTACTGGTTCTTCTCGTACAGCGACTTCAGCTTCGTCTGGAGGTCCTTCTCCTGCAGCAGGAACACCGTGCGCGAGCGCGACAGCACGAACAGCGAACCCCACTGCGCCAGGAAGAAGCTGATGTACTCCGTCTTGCCGTTGCGATACAACGTCACCGAGTACTCGATGAAGTGGTCCGCCAGGTTGAACACCGTCACTGTCTGCTGGGCGTTCTCGTCGAAGCCCCCCACGACCACACAGTCTTTGAACGACGTTAGCTGTTTCTTGGTGCCTTCGTATGGGTACTCCGCCGCCACGCCCAACGAAGAGTAGCACGTGAGGCCCTCGTTGTCGCCCACCACGAGGTAGTTCTCCGAATTGATGCAGGAACAGCTCGGGTCGCAGCCCTTCTCCGCATTCAGAACGGTTGTCGTGATATCGTTGCGCGAGTCGCAGGGGAAGGAGTAGCACACGATCTGCGTCGTTGTCGTGAAGAATACCACCATGATGCTGGGATCCTACTGATGATGAAGAACACCGGGGGATACGCTATGATCATGGGCGAAATGAAGCGTTGTGATCGGAGCATTCACTTCGGGAGGGAATAGATTCAGCATGGAGAAGTTGGTCCGAAGAATGTCGCCCTATGCTTACAGAGGTTAAACGATCCGTACCTGCAAGTAGAACACGTGGCCAAGCTCCGTTCCGAAGAGAAGAATCTCCTCCTCCTCACCCACAACGAAAGTGGTAATCACCTCCTCCTGCATCTGCCGAAAGAGCGGAACCGTCCGGACGCACTTGGGAGCGCCATTTTCGCCCGTGGCGCTCAAGTTCCACACCTTTAGCACAGCGTGATACTCCGTGGCCGAAGACTCGGCTTCAACGATGTTATTCAGCAGTAGGTCATCGAGGATCCATGAATACCGCTCATTCTTCTTCAGCGTGGAGCGGAACTGATTGGCCACTTTTCTCGACTCGGTCGCTATATAATCCGGACGGCTGTCTTTTCCGTCACAAACGGTATATAAGAGATTTGAGTTTTTGCACTACGACACTCAAAACACTCAAGACACACCCCACTTTGTACATAAAATTGACGCAGTGATCGCAGGCGATAAAACGCTTTAGCGAATAGATCTGATCGCATATCGTAATGCCACCTTCGGAATCGCCAAAGAATAGGCACCCTCTTCCTTCCGAAACGCATGTTACGTCCAATGTCTAGTACAATCAATAGAGTTAGTGGTGGAAACCTGTAAGGGGTACAGATTACTCGTTGGCTCAGGAGATTGAACAATATGCGTTGAAAAGAAGACGTACCGATTCCACATGATTCAATCACTGAAACGGAGACACGAACGGGAAACAAGAATGACAGTGATTGTTTGTCTCTTGTGCTGATTTGGGTGGAGTTGAGTTGTGTCGTGTTGTCGTTGTTGTCAGATGGGTCGAAAGGAGAAAGGGAGAGGAATGGGTATTGTGAGTGAATTTGTGTGCATTTGAGTGAGATTGGAGTGGAAAATTGCACTACAACGGGTATGTGATGAATGGAAGTGGATGAGATCATTTCGTGTCTGAACGGGAGATAGAATTGTATTCGTCATCTACTTATGAGAATATATCCAAACGATCAATATCAAGCCAGAATGGGAAAGAATCACCATCACACTCCCCTTCACTTCCAACACACTCCACATGCCACCACAACAACAACCACACACAATACCAACGAAAACAATCACTCCTCTCCTCATTTCACCCCTCCCCCATCACGCGCAAATAACCGTTCTTCCCGCCTCCTCTTTCTGCTCGTTTTCTCTGCATAGAACCAATCTCCATTGCTTCCTTTTACTTGTTCGTGTTTCCATCATATTAAATTCAATAATACTCACTCTGGATGTAGACCCTCTTCGGTATTTGAGTAAATCAAGAGATGGTATGG
>JANPWJ010000878.1:0-12630 GCA_027406325.1 Blastocystis sp. subtype 2
TACGTTCAGTATCATATACTGGATTGTGTTCGGAGTCCTGTACATCGTCGATGTTGCCTTCCCTTCGCTTTCTTACTAGTCGCACTGTTTATCGCACTTCACTGTAGCCTGCCCTTCTTCTACCCCTTCAAGGTCTCTCTTCTCCTTTCCTGTTTCACGAAGGACATCAACGTGAGTTCTCTTGGGGCCTGTGACGCGTAGCTGTCTCGTGTGATTTATGACAGCGTGTTCGTTGCGTACTTGGGATATCCGGAGAGTCTTGAATCGAAGAGGACGATTGCCGTGGATAGGATTAAGAACACGGACGTGAACACCGCCTCCGTGAAGAAAGACTAATGTGTTATGGAGTGTTTGTTGGAAGAAACAGGAACACTCGTCGTCACTCGAAATGGCACTCTCGCTCATATCCACCGTGTTTCTACTCATAATCCATCCCCACCAACGTCAACATGAAGGGGAACAGCTCGTCGACCACTGGATAGCTGTCCCACGCTGGGAATTGCTGACAGTAGAGAAGACAGCTCTCGAGCAACGGGGAAAAACGTCTGTCTGCCGCCTTCTCCAGGAGTCGTTCCACGACCCCCTTCAGCACGTCCTGGAAGGACCCTCCCTTCAGCACGAAGCACGCTCCGTGAACGAGCTCGTTCCACCCGCACGACCACACGCCCGTCGTCGACTGCACAGGACGCTCTTTTCGCCTCACGAATCTGCTCACCAGCATCATCACGACCAACTCGGCTTCCTCGTCGGCTGTCAGTCCGTCGCTCGCCGTCAGTGCCGCCAGCGCCGAGGCCTGGGGACAGAAGGCGTCCACGGTGAGAGCGGCGTCGTTCATCCAGTCTTTCCACCCGTCCACTCCCTCCCGACTCACCTCGTCCAGCAACGACTACGCCTCACGCACACCCCCACCACGCACGCTCAGTTCCCACTCCTTCTCTCGCACATACGACGCGCAACCGCGGTTGTAGCACGAGATCTCGTAGTCGATCACACCGAGTCGCGCCAGCTGGCTCTGGAGTTCTTCCAGCTCCGTTCCGAAGCGAGCGACGCGCTCCTCGAGCGACGCTGGCTGGAACAGTCCCGCGTTCTTGCTCTCTTGGAGCTGGGCCATGAAGGCACTTCGCGAAGAGTCAAGCTCCGCCACGAGGCGACGCACCTGGTTCTGGACAAACTGAGATCCGACCAACTGAATGAGAGCATGAACGGAAGAGTCGTCGTAGAAGTCGCACCGCGTCTCGCCCACGAAGAACGCCTGGTGCACGAGACTCAGTCCCGCGCCCTCCTCCAGCACGCCCTGCCGGGAGAAGACGTCCTCGAGACGGAGCGTTTCACTGGTCATCCACTCGCTCTGACATCTCTTCATCTACACGTCGGTCCTCGCAGCGAAGGATACGATGACGGGGGAGGAAACGCCCTTCACGCACGACGCGACGAGCTGCAGCGAGGAGTGGAACTGGTGGACGGAAGCCAGCACGGCGCACGGAGAGCGAGAGGATTCCTGCAGACAGTCCTGGAGCACGGAGACGAAGCGAGCAACGAGCGAGTCGGCGAGTCGCTCCTCGGGTCTACGCGTCACCGTCTCGCGTCACCCCCCACAGCACTGTCGTGGTGCCCAGCTCGATGCGCCGATAGGTCTCCAGCAGCTCGCTGCACTGCTCCAGATGCTCCGTGTCGAGCGCCCGCAGGGCCGCGGCCTCGGTGCCTCCCTCCATCAGCGTCTTCCACGCCTCCTCGACGGCGTCGACCACCGTGCCCACGATCTCCTCCACCAGCGCGAGGATCTGCTGCACGAAGGAGGCCTGGAGCGCAGGGGGAACGACCTGCGCAGAGTGGAGCATGGAGTCGACGACGTCGATGAAGAGGAAGATGAACGAGGGGTCCTGTCCCTCCCGCTTGTAGTGCTTCTCGCAGAAGGCGTAGAGCTGCTGGTAGAAGAAGACGACGTGGGGGATGGTGAACAGGTCGTACAGCCACGGGAGCGTGCTTGCCGCCACCGTCGACGTGAGCGCGTAGAGACGGAGGGAGGGGAGGCAGGAGGCGTCGGGGGCGCGGAAGAAGGCGCGCAGCCAGTCCTCCCGGTCCATGGGGCGAGCGAGAACGGGGGCGAGGGGCGTGGACGAGAGCGCCGCCAAGCGGGTCTTGAGCGCTGCTGCATAGTGGAGCATGAACGGCTTGACGAGAGTGGACTGGCGCAGAATGGACTGTCGGAGCACCACGACCTCTCGCAGCAGCCGCGGGAAGGAGTCGTCCTTGCTGGTGGCCATCTCGTAGGCCTCGTAGGACGAGAAGAGCTGTCGCTTCGTCTTCAGACTGTTCGCCATCGCCCACACCACCTATCCGTCAGCCGCTCCCGCTCCGCCCACCTCCTCGATCGCCACCCGCACCGCCGCCGCGATCACGAAGAGATAGGGGCTCAGACAGCCGGGGTCGCGCTCGACGTTCTCCCTCCAGTGCTGGAGCAGGCGGATGCAGCGCTCGCGGTACAGTCTACACATGAGAGGATGTGCGTGCGGCAACTGGTGCGTGGTCGCGCTGCTCGAGTTCTTCAGCGTCTTCGCCAGCGCGTTGATTCTGGCCTTGTTCTCCTTGCTCTTCGGGGTCGCCGCCAGCACGCCGCCGATTTCCCCGAGCGCGTTGAGCAGCGAGTGGTCCGAGAGGAGCACGTGGTCTCTACCGTTCACGCCTCTCGTCTCACGTACACGGTCGACAGCATCGCGAGCACTCCCTCCGCGTCCTGGTCACTCACAAGGCACTCTCCGCAGAGACTCAGAAGACACGCCACACACGCGTCGCCTCTCGTTTCGCTCAAGTCCAGCCAGCGCTCCTCGCTCACTACGAGTGACTCCGTCTCGTTGCTCGTACACTCTTGGGGCGAATGCGCCGCCGTCTCGCACTGATACCACAGAACGGGATCCTTCTCGTCGGAGTCACGGACTGTCTGCAGAAGTCGGAACTGGCGATTGACGGGGCCCTTGATCAGCCTGTATATGGCGGAATCTGGGGATAAACAACCACAGCGGGGAGTACGATAGGGGAGCAGCTGGGTTCTGAGAACGGATACACTACCACTGCAACAAAAGGGAGAGAGCTGATCTTGTCCTTCTGTGCCGTGACCGAGAATGGCATCTGACATGACCTGTATTCCCGCAATGATATTGCTGGGAACGCTCTGTAGCTGGAATGCAACGGTGAACGCCGAGCAGAGCAAGTGAACTGGATAGAGAGCCAGATCGAGAGGCAGAGACGCATCCGCGCACTGATCAATAATGGATTCGTCGAGCAGAGTGGGGGCATTTGCAACAACCGAGTTCAGAAAGGAGCAAGACGCTACACGTGAAGAACCGCACAAAGAAAGACAGAGAACGGTAGAATAATGTTCCGCGATGACTTCCCTGTGTTGCTCATGATTCAATACAAACCAATCATATCCTTTCACCCTTTTGTAGTCCTGTGAATTCAGCGTATCGAGAGAGCCGGATATCTACGCGATGAGGGGGAAGGGGGTTAACGAACATAGGAACGGAGCTTGTTCAGCTCCTGTGACTTGTATATACTGGAATCGGGCGGATCGGCGAAGAACAGAATCTCCTTGTCGAGTTGCCTGATGAGCTTCTATACTTCACTCCATATGAGCGGAATGCACTCTTCCGTATGTTGTCAAATTGATGAGTGTTTCAAACTTGGAACTATCCATTTGAAAGCAAACAATGGGGAAAAGGCGAAAGCAACTACTCTAAAGACGATCCGTAGAACGAATTAATGACGAACGCGATGGCCGATGCTGATCTGCACATACTCTGAAGCAGGATCCGTTGAATCTTGTCCAACTGCCAACGCTCAACCACATGATCCTCGTTGAGGATCTATCCATAACGCCTGCATCCAACACATGCGTCGTAAATCTCCCTGCCTCGCGCATGGGACTCTGTGATCCAGCGCTGGATCATGACGTCGAAGACCGCGTCGCCTCTCTCTTCGACCTCCTCCTCGTCGCTGCTGTACCACTGCTGTCTACTGTGAACTCAGGTGGCTGTCTCTACTGAGTGCACACGTCGTGGATGGAGCGAGCCGTCGAGGCGAGATTGCTGTACTATCCGTCACAATAATCATCCAGTCCCACCTCGTCCTTCTTGATCGCGTTCCCAACGTTATCCGACAGAAGGTGAAGATTTCGATAGCCCGAGTGTTGCAAATCGTAGAGCAACCCGCCCTTGTCTCCCTCAGGGTACTCGGAACTGACTAGCTGCGTAACGTGGAACGGCTGCATGATGTCGCCGAGAAGATGGAGAATAAACACGAGAGCATCTCCCTTCTCCGTCTCATCGTCGGTGGTTTGGAGGACTTCGATTTGATCAAGCAGCGCGTTGAAAACCATCGTATCGGACGAACTGAACACATCTTCTGAAAAGGGCTCCTTTGTCATCTTGGGATCATGGAGAGAATAGAGAAAACACAATATTGTAATCGATGTCGTAGAAGTGCCATTCATATGTATGCCTGTACTTCCTCTCCCTCTTGATCCAATCCGGTAAGCACACCTAACGGTGATAACCACGATCGATTCCAGCTACGATATCACCGAAATCCTGGATACGATCGGAGTGCGTCGTGAATAAGGAAGACTGCGCCAAATCCTTTTCGACGCCGTCCTAATCCTGACTCTCTTGTTCAAATGATTTACATATTGCTCCTTATCCACAAGGTGCTTTGCAAGCTCAACGGACAGACGATGCGCTTTACCTACTCGATGAAGAACCAGCACGCAACAATCACAACTCCACCCGGAAGAGAGTGCAAACAGCGTCGAAAGCAACAGAACAGTGAAACACCCAATCATTCTTGAAAGAAACAGCGGAGATAGGGATGCACAAAAACACAAAATGGGACAGTTCAGTACTCCAGAAAGGAAAAGACGCCATGGTGAGTACAGGGAGCGGGAACTACTGTAGTTTCCAACTACCGATGCAGTTGAGGACCCAATCCACTGTCACCGTGTCCAGGTTGCTTTTCGAGGTCAGCCGATCCACGACCTCCACGATCCTCATGCTCCGCCCTCGGTAGCTCATATCCTCCATGTCTCGCACGCAGCCGCATCGCTGCATCAGGTCGATCAGGATGTTCAGCGGAATCCCGTCCTTCGTGTCCTGCACGCGAATAAAGAAAAACACTCCGTTGAAGATACCTGGCTGCCCCTTCTCGTGCGCCACGCGCGACAGCTTCGGCGCGTTCTCCACACGCGTTTTGGTGTCCCCCTTCAGCTCGTAGGCATGGGGCGGAATGAGCGTGTCGGACGCCAGGTTGTCATCGATCCACTTCATGGACACGATCCACGCACCGCTACGCATCACAGTCTCCACCCACCGCTACCACGCCAGTCCATACAGGTACTTCACCGTGCGCTTGCACCAGCCCTCGGTGTCTCGGATCACCACGATGTAGCGCTGCGCCTGCTGCCTCCGCTTCTTCCCCTTCCCCGTGTCCTCCGGAATCTCCACGGTGGTGGTGCAGGGCTGCGGACACGAGGCGTCCACGAGGTGCGCCTGGTGGGGGAACTCCTGCATCCACAGCACGTGGTAGCGCGAGGTGAACTGGCGGATGTGGTCGAGCGCGCTGCGCGAGAGCGAGGACGTTATGATCACGTAGTCGCTCACTACATGTGACGGTACCCAGCTTGTTCTACGATCAAACCCATTTGTGTCCTCGAGCTCCTGCTTCACGGAGGAGCGTGTGCGCTTGCGCGACTTGGGCACCTCCGACCCAGTCTTCGATCTCTTCTCGGAAGTCTTGACCTCACCTCCAGAAACAGTCTTGGGCGTCTTCTCTTTGGAAAGTGGCTTTGGCTGTTCGCAGAGAGTCTTTGCTGGTTCGGAAGCACTCTTTGACTCTTCACAAGCACTCTTCGCCACCGCATCCGACTGTTGCTGAACTGCGGGATGTGTACACAGGTACGTGAACGCGTCGTTGCTACTGTCGTTCACGATCTCAAGACTGCGACCTTCTCCCAGCGGCATCACTTTGGAGGGGGATTCCTTTCTGCCACCCGCCGAACGGTGCTTACGAGGACTGTCGATCGGTGTTTGCGTCTTGAGTTCCTTCTTGATGTCGTACACGGATACCGTTCCCGCGTTTGTATCGTGAGAATGTTCCGGCGGCGTTTCTGTATTCAGACTGCTTCCAACATCGATGTCCTTGAACTTTGCCGACAGATTTGCCTAGCAGTGAGCCGTTGTCCCATCCAACTACGTAAGTGGGATCTAGACGAATACTCTTCGCGTCAAAAGGAGTCGAGCATACTGGACACTTCGCTCCCGCCTCCAGCAGCGTCTGTACGCATTTCCTATTTGTGAGGGCATCAGTAAATAGACGTACTCGCAAACGCAATGATCACAATTCAAATGCTGCGGCTCCTTCAGTAATCCCTTGCTAGAGTCAACAGAAACACGGAAACCCATACCAAACACAGCAGGTCAATACACTCTCGATGTCTTTCATCGAATCTACTTGCTTTGATGTCAAGGAGACTGGAGTACTCCCTGACTTCTTTACTCTCTTCTTTGGTGCCATACGTACGCGTACACACAATGCGCTGCCTCAGACACTCAATGCACTGAAGAGTGATGACGATAATGGCGGGAGAGATTCAAATGGGTGGAACTGTGATATACGAATAACACGATTTGGATAGCAACGCGATAACCAGGGAAGCGGGAGGAAGAGCACTCTCTCATTGATTACGCCCTGCGTTTTCTTCGGTAGTAGCTCCCATTCTTCCAGTTGAAATGAGCTGTCGCTTCGGTTGAGGGTCCCATTCGTGGAGTTTCGTTACACGACGGAAACACAATAATCCATTGACCAGTCTTCGACGATGTACAAGGTTGTACTCTTGGGCGAAGGTGAGGCGCTATCGTTTCAGCATGAGTTCCAGGACGTGTGGGGAAGAGTTCAATGCTGAAGAAGATAATGAAGGGTCGTTTCGAGGAGAACGAGGCCACAACAACGGAAGCGTCAAACTATAAGAAAACGGTGCAGGTGGACAATACGGTTGCGGCTCATCCATGCCCTCTTACCCATAGTCCGTAACGCTCAACATTTGGGACACTGCGGGACAGGAACAATATCATGCGCTGGGTCCTGTCTATTATCGAGATGCTGGTATGACGTAGTTAATCGTTGATAGGAGTAGACGCTGCAATCTTGGTGTTTGATATGTCCCTTCCGGAGACGTTTTCAATGGTACTTCACGCAAGGGCGTTGTTAGAAGTAGGTGAAGTCGTGGGTGAAGGAAATCAACCTTACGTGTGAAAAGCAAATGGTGTATGTAATTGCCGGTAACAAAATGGACCTGGTGGAGAATCCGAGTTTGGAGGAGGCGAGGGCGTTTGCGGATAGCATACACGGCATATACATCGAGACGTCGGCCAAGACAGGCAAGAATTTGGATGAAATGCTGGCGATCGTTGCCAGAGGTGAGCCGAACGGACGATGGGTCACGCATAGCTCTTTTAGAGAAGTCGAGAGAAATGCGCGAGAATGACGTGTATTCACCGTCCGCGCCTTTGTTGGTGTCCGAGGACACGCAGAAGAAGTCTTGTTGTTGCTGAATCTAGTTTGTATACTCTTGATGTTTTCGATTTTGCCGTGGTTTGTTCCACACTCCGCGGGAGTCATCTCATTCTTTCTCTATGTCATCATTCCTTTCCTGGGTAGCTGGAGCCGGGACGACGAACAACTCAGGAAGATCGATTGATCTGTTCCTGACTCAGCTCGAGTCGATGCCAAAACTAACCGACAAACGGCAGTCTGCGGCGGATCTGTTTGTTTGTGCTTGCGTGTTCCGGTGAGGAAATAGGACGCCATCAAAGAAGCTCCCGATTCCGTTCCTTCGTCCGTAATACCGAGATTGGTGTATCTCATCGGTGGAGGGATCGATGACGACGAGATATTGCAGAAGATATTGGACATACTGCTGTTCCTTACCGAATTGAAGCAGGTGGAGAACAACGAAATCCTCTTGATCGAAAATGTGTCTACGCTGCTGTGTGTACGCGATATCGTGTGTGCATGATGGCTAGGAAAACTCCTACGTCGAAATCGTTCTCAGCCTGTTTGATTCCCCGGACGTGTGGACTCGAATCAGCGCGATCCAGATCCTGAAGAACTGCATCACTGTGAATCAGAGTATCGTGGAGAAGTCCATTCTTGGCTGTCCCATGGGACTCCAGAAGCTGGTGGACGTGCTCCGCGACAACCGGGAGGAGGTGCGCAACGAGATGCTCCTCCTCCTCCGTTCTCTCACTCGCCGGAATCAGGAGATTTGCAAGTTCATCGCATTTCAGGACGGCTACGACATCCTCATATCCATCCTTCGCAAGGAGAGTGGGACCGTCGCCCGCGACTGTCTCCACGTGATATACAACATGGTGGCCAACTCCGTGCTGACGCTGAAGCTGTTCTCGCAGCGCTCCTTTCTCTTGGCCATCATCGACGTGCTCTCCGTCTCTGACATCGTCAGCCACTCTCCCGTCTCCCCCTCTC
Source organism: Blastocystis sp. subtype 2 (assembly GCA_027406325.1). NCBI lineage: Eukaryota > Bigyra > Opalinata > Blastocystidae > Blastocystis > Blastocystis sp. subtype 2. The sequence continues at coordinate 8,536 of JANPWJ010000878.1, forward strand.
CCCAGTCGGACGTGTCCCTCTTGCCGGAAGAGCCGCTGAGCGACCACATCATCGATCTGACGCGGTACGACGAGCTGGAGCGCGTGAACAACATGGACATCCAGTGCTATCAGTTCGCCGTCTCGGTCAGGGTGCTGGGGCGAGGTCACGCCTAGATTCTGGAGCTGGTGATGACGCTGGAGCCGTACAAGAACGACGCGGAGAGTCTGCAGATCGCGCAGCCGATCATCGAGCAGAACCGCACCGTGCTGCACTCCGTCGAGCCCTTCCCGTGGCGTCACCAGTAGAACCCTCAGTACATCTACAACCTGCTGTACTTCACCCTCTACCAGCTTCGACAGCGCTCTGTCGACGACGCCGGCGCAGAGGCCGTCGAGGCGAACGAGCACAGCAAGGACGACCTGCTGGACCTGTCGACGCGCTGCGAGCCGCTGCTGACCCTCGCCTTCCAGGTTGCGAGTGAGGACAGGGAGGTGGCGTGAGAGCTAGCGAACGACTCCCTCCTGAAGGACGTGCTGCAAATCACGCTGAAGACGGTGGACGGGCTGAGCGACGTGCTCTCCTTCCTCGTGGAGGGCGTGCTGCACAGCGACGCGCGGCACATCGACGAGGTGGGGCTGTACGAGGACTGCAGCGTGTACGTGCGGCTGTTCAGCGCGCTGTTCAAGTGCAGCACGGAGCTGAAGATGTACCTGATCAACAAGAGCAGCGAGTGCGGCGAGGTGCTGAAGGAGGTGCCGCTGGCGAGCGTGTGTGAGGCGTAGGCGCTCGTGCAGTCGATGGTCGCGCTGCTGAAGAAGGAGAACGTCGATGCGGCGCGGAACCAGTTCGTGCTGGCGTCGTCGGTGTACCTGAAGTGCTGTGAGGTTCGTTCGTTCGTTGGGAGTGAGGGCTAGGAGAAGAGCGACGCGTTCATGGAGCTGATCGTCACAGATGAGGAGGCGGCCGCCGTTCGCCGCTTGATCGGGTGTGAGTGTGAAGAAGTGAAGGAAAGAGAAGTGAAGGAAGAAGTGACGGAAGTGAGTGGAGAAGAGAAGGAAGAGGAGGTGAAGGAAGTGAAAGAAGAGGGAAAAGTGAAAGAAGTGAAGGAAGAGAAGGAAGAAGAAGTAAAGGAAGACGAAAAGGAAACCACTCAAGAAGAAAGCGAGACTCCTGAAACTAAAGTGGAGGCTGCTGCGAATGAAGAAGCGACAACAGAATCGCCCACCACACCTATCAACCCCCACAGCACCTACCTCTGGTGCCTCCTTTTGGAGATCGTTCTCCACTCCGACAGCGAGATCGTGCCCCACCTCGTTCGAGTGCTGCTGCAGGCGTTCGCGCACCTCTCCACCCCCTCGGACATCCCCTCCAACCATCTGCCGCTGATCATCGCGCTCCTCGAGAGCGTCAAGGCCGAGGAGCAGCGCGGCGACTTCCACGCCCCCGTCTTCGGTAGGTGTGGATCTGTCGTGTGATGAGCAGAGACACAACTCCGCGCCTACTTCCACCTCTACATCGCGCTGTCGCTCGCGCCGTCCTCCACGGTGAAGGAGTTCATCGCGCTGCTCGACCAGACGCTCGGTCTGGAGACGTCCATCTCGCTCTCTGCCGTGACTTATAGCGTGTGCTGCCTCGCCCTGCGCTTCTTCTACCTCGCCAAGGTGCGGAAGATCGTCGCGCTCAACCAGCAGAACAGCATCAGCGAAATCGGGTTTGTGTCCGGCTCTCGTCTCACGCCAAGCATCGACATGCCGTTCGTGGCGCTGCTGGAGAGCGTGTACCACCGGTTCAAGAACGCTCTCTTCGACTTCTACCTGGCGCTCCCGCCCAGCGGCGACGAGGACACGGCGCTGGTGATCAACAACTACAAGGAGCTGATCCGCATCCAGGACGCCGACCAGCGGATGCTGAAGCTGGTGAACGCGTCGTCGAGCGGCGAGGGCATCGAGCAGATCGAGGAGTTCGCCAACAAGGAGAAGGAGTTGGAGGCGATGAAGAACACGATCACGGACCTGGAGCAGCAGGTGTTCGACTGGAAGCAGCACTTCTCGGAGAAGGAGGAGCTGCTGCGCGCGCAGGAGCAGAGCCACGAGCAGCTGGAGTTCGAGCTGGGGGAGGAGCAGAAGAAGAGCGCGGCGCTGCTGGGAGAGAAGGAGACGCTGGAGGAGACGCTGAGCCAGCAGAAGGAGGAGCACGAGCAGGAGATGAGCACGCTGATGCTGTCCTTCAACAAGAAGGAGGAGCAGATCCGCCAGGCGGACGAGGCGAACGGCCACCTGGAGAACTACATCAAGGAGCTGCGCGCGGAGCTGCAGCGCAGTGGGGGTCTCTGCTGGCCGTGACGACTAGACCAGAACGAGTCGAAAGAGACTAGTGCGGCGTACGAGGCGCAGCTCGCCAAGACCAAGCAGGAACTGGGCGCGGCGCAGTCAAGTGCGACGCAGCTGGAGAAGCGCGTGTCGACCCTCCAGCGCGACTACGCGACGGTGGAGGACGAGTTGGAGGAGATGAAGAAGACGGTGATCGAGCTGATGGGGAGAAAGGACTGCTCCAAGGAGCTCGAGGACGTGAAGGGGGAGAAGGAGGCGCTGGCGCTGGAGTTGGAGAGGGTGAAGAAGGCGCGGGTGGGGTTGAGGCGAGGGCTTCACGGATAGGACGACTTGCAGGTGATGGTGAACGAGCTGCAGGAGGAGAAGAAGATGATGGAGGAGCTCGTTCGTTCCTCTCTCACGCCGCAGTCTCCGACGACGGAAGAAACGGCGGAGCCAGAGCAGCCCCAGTTGCCCCAGGTGGTGAGTGCTCAGGATTTTTTCGCGTCTCCCAACCCCCAGACGGAGGAAAAGAAGAAGAGTGACTAGTCCTGTTTGTTAGACATTCTTCTCGAACGGGAATGTTTTCATACCGATTTCGTTTCCTGGAGTCGTATTACCTGCTGAACTATGCTGTGCTCGCTTTCGACTCGCTTTCATCGAACTAGGTAATCCTGTCGTATATTGTCATTCGACGACTCTACATGAATACCGCTAGCCTTTTCGTAGCACGAGACAACTCCTGGTTCGGATTATCGCGCGAAGCGGAGATTCTTCTCCTTGTGGGCATCATCCAGCTGAAAAATCTTCGGAGACGAGTTTGTGCGGATGTAGGTAATTGGATGGGCGAATCACAGACAGAAGACTGTCCAATCCGCACTAACGGGACTGAAGACGGCGATATTCATACTATCGTATCAACTCGACAGACGCGTTGCAGTCGTGTACGCAGTTGCTTATCTTCGTAGTGACCTTGTCACCGAATTGACTCCTAGTCCTCTATCTGTGTGTTTCGCCGCCTCGCTTCCATGGTCCCAGCAACGTGATTGACTACAGCGAGATGTCCTTCCGATCCCTCGTATTGGATGGTTGTCCTTGTCGCTCTCCCTGAGGGGTAGACCGCTTCTCGACACGCTACATCGTGATGTTCGATGCCAAATGGGCATCCGACATCGAGTATGTGAGAGCCCTATTTTCCTCGCTGTCCTGCAAGTGATGCTCCATCCCTTTGCTTATGTGAAGGTACGCTTCGGATTCGGTTGTGTTTCTGCACGTCGATATCACGAACTGCCATGAATTGGCCAAGGAGCTGAGAATCGAAATCGGCGGTTACTCGGGTGAGATTCCCGTGTTCATTTGCTTTAAGAACGTATGCATGGCAAGACACTGTGATGTACAGGGAAAGGAAGTGTGTCGTGTTCCCGAGATCTCGGAAAAGCCCAGGATCGGCTGTTTCAAGTGGAGCGAGGTACTGCAAATGGAGAGGCATAACGATTAGGAGGTGCTGTGTCGCGCCTTCGGGTTGACTGAAGAGGGAAAGAAACGCAAGTAGTTGTCTTCGATTCTGTTTGTTCGTTCATTTCGATGGTTTCCGTCAGCACTACATGAAAGATGGTGTTAGGAAAAGGGAAGTCGGAAATCGGGACTATTTCAGCCCCCTCTTTCGTCTTCCCATTATTAATCTCACAAATCTGCATGGAAAACAGAGAAGGTTCTTCAGTAGTGGGTATCCAAGGCACTGCGAGTGCTTCCCAGACTCAGAATCCTTGTGATGACTCCCTCGTGTTCCCTAAGGATTTCGTGA
>JANPWJ010000879.1:0-19178 GCA_027406325.1 Blastocystis sp. subtype 2
GATGTCCGACAAGCAGCTCTACAAGTACCTCCAGAAGAAGTTTGAGAAGAAGTAAACACGCAATTACGAATCGTTTTAGAGATTGTTTGTTTCACCAGAATTGGCTCGTTTTGTGGAACGGTTTCCCGTCCATAACTGATCCATTTCTGTTCCTCTTCCTTCCGCTGCATTTCGTGTATCCGTTACTGAAGAAGGAAGCGCGGGGATATGGAAAAGGAGAGTGCTGAGGAGCAACGGTCTTCTCCTAAGCCGGTTGTCGATTCGTCCGTCGACGCTTCAAATGTCTTAAATATCGCGAGCCACCCGTCGTACGGGAGAGTCGGACTGGACAACTCGAACAATATGTGTTACATGAATGCGGCCATTCAGGTATCCGATTCACGCGTATGGAGTTGATGTCCTAGCTGCTATCCCACATTCCCATCGTTTCGGATGAGCTGATTAAGCTGCGGAGGACTGTTTTCGTGGATTGCTGAAGTGGGTATTCACGGGTAGAAAAACGTGCACGTGCGCGAGGAATTGACGCCCTCCTTTCTCCTCTGTTTCAGCGCCCTGGTGGACTTCCTCTGGACGCAGGATGTCAAGTATGTGTCCCCGACCATCGTGCAGCTGGGCATGAAGGACAGTCGGCAGTTCCCGCACCAGCAGCAGGCGGATTGTATGGAGTTCTTCGTCGAATCGCGTCGGGTGAGTGATTCGTAGACCTATGCGCTGGGCGCCATCAGCGCGTCAAGCGAGATGCAAAATGGAGACAAACCGATGGACGGTCTCCTGAAGAACCAGTTTTCGACGGACTACGCCACGTCTCTGTGGAACCACTTTTTAGCACTTAACGCGGGCATGATTTCCAAGTCTGTGTACGGAATGCAGTGCAGCATAACGAATTGCAGTTCTTGCGGTGTAGGTCCTGTAGGAGCGTGTGATGCGTAGGAGCGTGTTCAGTTTGAGCCGTTCATTTCGCTCATCGTTCCCATTCCGGACATGACCGAATCGGTGATGGTGAATGTGATTTCCACGAACCCTGTCATGGAGAAGGTGGCAGGAAAGAATCTGTGTTTCCAGGAAGTGTGCCAGAAGGAGTATTGTCTGCGGTTGCATTTCAATCTGACATGTCGCGATCTCTACGACCAGCTCGCCATCCATCTGCAGAAGCGCTCCACCGACCTCGATCTGATCGTGTACTCCCGCTGCGACCGGAAGTCCTTCGTGGTGCGTCCTGAGGACACGGTCAACATTCTGGCTCCCTATCTGAGCAATCGGTTTTACCTGTTGTGTTTCATTGTGCGCGCGTCTCCACGAAGTCACCCATAGAAAATGAACGCGGGCCAGCAGCCCCTGCTTGTCCAGTTCGGTGTGTGGCGCTACGTGCAAGAAGGTGGCGCGCGTATATCGCGATTCCTGCCCCAGGGCGCTCCGCGCATTATGTACTGTTACCCGAGCACGCCGTTGGAGGCGGTGGTACCTCAAATCAGCAGCTTCCTGACCACGGAGTATCGCATGAACATCGCGGTGTTTCAGAAGCGGATCGAGCGCGTGATGCGTCTGGTGATGGCAGGCATGATGCGCGCGCAGACGGCGAGGCGTGCAGAGAACGCGCCCTCTGCGAAGAGAGTGAAGGTGGAGGAGGTGAAAAGAGAGAGTGAGGAGGAGGAATCGGTGAAGGAGGAATCGGTGAAGGAGGAATCTGTGAAAGAGGAAGACACAGAAGAAGAAGAAGTGAAGGAAGAAGAGATGGAGGAGGAAGACACAGAAGAAATGACAGTAAAGGAGGAAGACACGGACAGCACAGAAGAAAGCACGAAGGAAGTGCCGGTGAAGAAGGAAGACGCCAAGAACACCCCACACACCTTCGACGAGGCGATCAACGCCATTCTCAACGAGCGCGACTGGCGCAAGCCCAATGGTACGCGCTGACGCTCCGATGAACCCTTAGAACCTCTCTCCTGGAAGGACCTGCCGCCCTTCATTCCGCTCTTCAACACGTCGATGGCGGCGAGAGCCAGAGCCACGCAGCCGCCTCTGCCGTTCATCCAGTTCTTCTTCCGCAAGGAGCACGGGACACAGCGCATTGACCGATTCTTCACCTTCTCGAGGACTCTCCCCGAAGTGTTCGTGGTGCTGGACGTGGACGACGGGAGCGAGAAGGTGATCGAGAGCACGGCGGAGGAGGAGACGCTGCGGAGGAGCGTGCTGAAGAACCAGCAGCTGTCGGTGAAGCCGTTCTTGTACTCGATGGACATGGAGAAGGCGCGACAGCAGGGCGAGAAGGAGGAGAGCGAGATCGAGTTGACGCGATGTCTGAACGCGATGAAGTGCGAGAAGAAGAAGAGCAGTATGGAGGAGTGGTGGCGTGTGAGGCGTGTAAGGCGTAGAGAGTGCGCGCGCTGTCGACAGAAGGCGTTCATTACGTCCTCCGTGTTCTTGTGCTCGCTGCCGCCCATCCTGTGCATCCAGCTGTCACGGTGCAACTACTTCAAGAACGGAGGCTACAAGCTGTACACGCACAAGGTCTCCACGGTTGTGCTATACCCGCTGTACGACCTGGACATGAAGCCGTACATGAAGCCGGAGATGGTGAAGGAGGGCGAGGAGTACTTGTACGACTTGATTGGCGTGAGCTGCCACAGCGGCACGGACTTCGAGGGCCACTATTTCTGCATCTGTAAGGACAATGTGAACGGGGAGAACGAATGGATCCGGTATAATGATAGAGATTGTGTTCGAATTGAGGAGAAGGATGTCCAAAGGCCGGATGCGTGCTTTTTGGTGTATTCGAGGAAGAATCGAACGATGTCAGCGCAGGATGTGGCCCAGTACATTCGGCAGTTGAAGGCTTCGCAGCAATGACCTTTTCCGTGGTGTTTGTCAATCACATTCTTGCTTTCTCTTCACGTGAGTGTGCTCGTTGTTTGTGCAAATGCAACACAAAGAAACCCCTTCCATTACGAAGAATGGCGCCTAACGATATCCGTGTTCTCCATCGCGTGCCGATTCGAAGGCGAATTGAACACTTCCCTGAAAATGGACCGCTCTCTCTCCAGCAGTTCGGGAGTGATAATGGAGGCCTCGCAGTCTACAATCACAATAGCAGTAGTGTCGCCCACTTGCAACAAGGCTCTTGATCGCGCGCGTGCTATTCACGTTGTAATCCGTATACACATCGAGGAATTCCTTTGCCGCCTTGATTCCGTCTCCAGTGATAATCTCGTCCACAATACCCAGTTCGTAGGCCTTCGGCGCCGGCAGCTTCTCCGCCTGGAGCATAACCTTCAGCGCTTCCTTTCTTCCGATGATCTGCACGAGACGAGAGCCGCCGCCCCAGCCGGGACACAAGGAGAGGCGATGGTGGATGAAGCGGATGTAGCTCTTCTCCGTGTTTGTCATAATGCGGAAGTCCGTCGAAGTGGACACCTCCGCGCCGCCTCCGATAGCGTATCCCTCTATCAAAGAGACACTCACCAGTCCCAGACGACGGAGGCGGTTCAGGTTCGTTTGCATCAGCAGGTTCAGCTCGATCTTGCCGTCCTCGTCGTCCGTGTATCTTTCGTGTTATCCGTAAACAGTCACTACCTCTTCGACGCCAACAGGTCAAAACCAGAGCAAAAAGTGTGTTCCGCTCCTCGCAAAATGAGTCCACATCCCTCCTTCCACTGATCCAACTCATCGATGCGGTTCGCCAAATCGACCATCATCTTCTCCCTAGGAATGAAACGGAGAACGGAGGGAACACGTCATCGCGTTCTTCTTGTGCGGGTTGTTCAGCGTCAGAATGGCATATTTGCCATCGTATTCTAAATCGACAGAACCCTCGTTGGCTACAACTGAGCGAAAACGAGAATCCCTGCTCCTTTTTCCGATCTTTTCCTTCAGCGCTTCATACTGTGCTTGAGAAATTCCCGTGGGATAGGAAACAAAACGCTACGAGTGAAGCCCGCGAAAGGGCGCAACAAGAAGGGAGCGGGAGAGAATGGTGTTTGACTTGCGCAAGACAGACTGCATCATTGCGAAAGAAACGACAGGGCGTTGTGAGAAGGGATTGAATGGCTGAAAGGAAGCGGAATCCAAAACAAACAGTGCACTGGGACGTGAAAAGAGTCCCTGTACAAACATCCAATGAAACCAAGCAATGCAGCAAGCACGCACCATGAAACCATGCAATGCAGCAAGCACGCACCATGAAACCAAGAGGCTACTTCTCCGAAAGCAGCTTAACGACGATCTTCTTTTCCTTGTTGAAAGCGTCGTCCTCTATTCATCACGCGATGCACAGGAAGAAACCATTATTCGCTAAAAAGTTTGAAAAGAAGGAAAGGAGCTTTGTCCGATTCGCTTCGATAATCCTCCTAATGGAAACACAACTACGAGCATTGGCGACGAAGAGCTTGCTGTGAGAACGGGAATAGGAAAGTACCTTGAAGACGTTAAAAGCATCAAGCTGAATGGACGGATACGGAGAGCAGAGCAGATTCATCGCCACGACAAGATTCTCCGTGTTGTTGAGTTCTCGCAATGTGATCTGCAAGTTCACATTGTCGGAGAGGAAAATGGAGACCAACTACACCTCAACGCAGAGGCACAACAAGACATGGGATGTGACTCTTGTGACCACATAGTTCCCGTTGCGTATCATGTTTCGGAGCCAGCAAAAGATCTGTACATGAAATAGGTCACGCAGCCACACCTTGTCGCACAATGCAACCTCGCTCAGAAGCGTGTTGGCCACCATTTGCTTGTTCCTTCTTAGCAAATCGCACACCACCTGCAACGCATCGCTGCACATGTCAAAGCGAGAATTGAGCACGTGGCGAGTAAACAACGGCTCCAAGAAGGATTCCGTGGTCAGGATGTGGTTGTGGATGCAGCGCGACTTGATGCACTCGCGAAGAAGCAAACCGCAGTGAGCCGACAGGTCATCATCGGACAACCTACGCTAGACCAAATTCGGAGTGCGTACCCCAGCAAAATGCAAGACATGATCGCATCCCCCTCTTCCGAAACCATGTACTCCGAGGCAAAACGAGCGTGGTCTCTCGAGATCAGCGTGGTCACAACTTGCACGAATGAGTTCCGCTCCTTTACGGTAATACGAGAAGCACCAAAACGACTTGAATCGTCAAAAGCGTCAGCTCCTTCACGATTTTCAATATGACCTTATTGTTGATGATCTCCTGGGCTAGTTCTTCGCATTCCCTCACTTCGGGCTCGGATTCTCCCTAGGATTGAGCGCAGGAGGAGAGCGCACCTTTCCAAACAGGAAGTTCTTCATCTGCGTGAAACGCTTATTGAGCTGAGATGATGAATCGCTGAAAAGCACGTACTCGTCTCCCTTTCGGCGGGATCACCTCATTCTCAATGCAGTTGAGTTCGTACAAGCACGATTCCACGAGCACGGGTGGCGTCTTGTGGAATCCGAGAACTCGCTTCACGAACTCCATAATTGTGGTCACACAATCACTGCGTTTGGAGAGATGCTTCGCTTTTCCAAAATCCTGGTTGCGAATCGAGGAGAGATCGCCAGTCGCATCATCCGAACAACGAAGCGGATGGGTATTCAGTCCCTGGTCGTGTGTAATCCTATTGACATGAACGCAAGATACGTACAAGAGGTAGGAAGTGGGATTCTCCGGTTACAATGAAGGCGGATGAAGCCGTTTTCGTTAACGACGCCAAGAACATATTTGTCGATGCGAAACGTCTCGTTGAAATTGCACAGGAGAGACATGCGGATGTACCCGTTTTGTTTTCCGTTTGAGGAGTAGGCAATCCATCCTGGTTATGGTTTTATCTCCGAGAGTCCCGAGTTCTCACAGCTGTGTCGAGAGCACTCTATCAAGTTCATCGGACCGTCGCCGGAGTCCATGCAGTTGATGAGTTCCAAGAAGTGTTCCATTCTTGCAAGAGGATGATGTGCAGAGACGCAAAGGAGCTCGCGATGAAGTGTGGCATCCCCGTGGTCCCTGGATACAACGATACAAACCAATCGCCGGAGCGTCTGATGCAAGAGATACAGCGCATTGGCTACCCCGTGATTCTCAAGGCGTCCTACGGAGGAGGCGGTCGCGTCGCGTCTGTGAAGCGTGTTCACGCGTAGGGAATGCGCATCGTGGAGAACGACAACTCCATTCGTCAAGTGATTGAGATGTGTTCCAACGAAGCCAAACGTTTTTTCGGCAATGGCTCGCTGATTCTGGAGAAGTGATGCTGGATCATCTCCCTCATGCGCAGGTTCATTCCTCGAACGCGCCACATCGAAGTGCAGGTCTTCGGCGATCGCCACGGCAACGTGCTCCACTTCGGAGAGCGAGAGTGCAGCCTGCAGCGCCACTACCAGAAGATCATCGAAGAAGCGCCCTGTGTAAGAACCGCGGTTCTGCTGGACTGTAGTTTTACCTCACCAACGAGGAGCGCGAGCAGCTGTACGCGTGGGCGACCACTCTCGCGCAGTCGAGCGGCTACGAAGGCGCTGGAACGGTGGAGTTTCTGTGCGACGCGACGAAGGCGTCGCGTTCGTTCTACTTCATGGAGATGAACACACGACTGCAGGTGGAGCACCTGGTGTCGCAGTGCATCAACCGCAACGTGGACTTCGTCGAGCTGCAGATTCGTGTAGGCGAGGGCGTGCGCGTGAACGCTAGATCGCGCAGGGCGAGTCGCTGAAGGAGATGGGTGTGGAATCGTACGACCCGCTGAAGCCTGTCGGCGATCGTGTTGCTATGGAGTGTCGCGTGTACAATGAAGATCCTGAGAAGTGGGAGAGAGTGTTGTATTTCAGTTGTAGTCAGTTCCTGCCTGGAGAGGGAGAGATCCACTTCACGGATCACAATCGTGTGTCAAACAACTCCAACTGCTGTGGTGCGTTACACGACTGCTGTGATGCGACACACAACTGCTATGACACGACACACACACTAGTGGAGAACAACATCACGGAGTCGCGCCCCAACGACCACTCGGCGTCGTTCGATCCGATGCTACTGAAGGTGGTTACATCTGGACAGACACGTGAGGAGGTGATCACGCGAATGGAGGACGCGCTCCGACGATGCCAGATCGTGGGGGTCCCAACGAACCACCAGATGCTGGTCAACGCGCTGCGCTCCGAGCGGTTCCGCACGCAAGGCGCCGACAGTCGCACGCTCGAGGAGGAGGCGGGCACGCTGCTGAAGCCGCTGACTCCAGACCGCGTGGAGGTGGCGCACTCGATCGCAGGATACTGTCTGTCGAAGAAGGAGCCGGCGTCATCGCCCAGCGATCCGTGGCGACTGTTGTGGAGCTACAGCAACTCGGGCGCGATGACGCGCAAGCAGTGTTACAGCGTGAACGGAAACCGGTACGAGTGCGCGATCACGACGAACCCTGCGAACGGTCGCGACATGGAGATTCGCTTGAAGAGGGAGGGCGGAGAGTGGGAGGCGCCGGTGAGCGTAGAGTGGCTGAAGCGAGAGGGAGACGAGATGGTGTTGCGCGTGCAGGACCGCATCGTGACGAGCTGTGTACACGCCGACGGTGATGCAATTCGCCTGTTCCCGCTCTCCTGCACGGACCGTTTCCCGAGTGGGTTGTGTGAGAGGGGGATGAGGCGTAGATGTGGAGTACTGCGTGAAGGAGGAGAGGATGAAGACGGCAGCGAGGGAAGAGAACAACGCGGCGAGTGAGGTGGTGTGTCCAATGCCGAGTACGGTGGCGAGAGTGATGGTGAAGAAGGGAGACCGCGTGAAGAAGGGAGACGTGTTGTTGGTGATTGAAGCGATGAAGATGGAAGTAGGGGAGGATGGAGAGGAGTGAGCCGTAGCACATGATCGTGGCACCGCATGACGGAACGGTGGAGATGGGATCGATTCAGGAGAAGCAGTTCTTCAAGAAGGGACAGCAGATGCTTCGTGTGCTTTAGCGCTGTTTGACACAAACACGACCAAGAATGAAACAAAAGAGTACATCAATACAGGATTCAAAAAATGATACAGTCACATTTCTATACGTCAACACTCGTCCCAGAACGCACATTGTCATCATCCCCGTCCACCACATCCAGACGGTCGCGAACCACGCGGTCCTCTCTCCTCTCCATCGCGCAAGTCATCTGCGGGTAGTGCATCATTCGCGCGGGGTCGTTGATCACCACTCGCGGGGCGTTGCCGACACTTAGTCGCGCGGGGTCGTTGATATTCATTCGCGCAGCGTCGCCGATAATCACGCGCGAGCGGTCGCCGACACTCATTCGCGCGGGGTCAGCCATATCCACTCGCACGAGCTTGTTGAGACCCCTTCGCGCGGGGTTGTTGATGTCCATCTCCGCAGCCTCCGTCGCCTCGTCCTGATACGCCAAATACGCTACGCCTCATGCCACACCAGCGCACCTACGACGCAGCCGGAAGGCCTCCTCGTCCTGCAGATACGGCGATAGCCCCGCCTGCCCCGGCGAGAGCGGGTAATGCGACGACGCCTGCGACGACATCTCTCCCTCGGCGTCCTGGCTCTGAGAGGCGCTGGCGAGCCGGCCATTGAACAGAGGAACGCTGCCTTCCGTCGCGAGGAGAAACTCGCGCGTCATTGGAGGAACTGCATCGTGGAACGCTTCGTTCAGGCTCTGCTGCGTGCTGCTCGACTGCTGGCTCTGAATCCCACTCGAGTGGTTCGCCGGACTGGAGGACTGTGTGAAGGAGTGGCTGCCTTGGGACGAGTCCTGAGGTCGGGTGCTGGAGAGATGGAGACGGTCACGGCTCTCACTAATCTCATTCATTTCTTTGGTCACTAGGAGTGAGGGAGGCGATGCGCATGCACATTTCAGATTGGGCGCCAGCTTATTGACGAGATCCTTTAAAGGTCGCAAATCCGAAGGCGACACGAGCTGGAACTGGTTTACAAAGAAAAGGAAGTGTGTGAGGCTAAACTGAAATTGATTCGTGAGACCGAGTCTGTTGATGAGGGTCATATGACTATCGCTAAAGAAAGACAGAAAGAGACACCTGTAGTAGACGTGGGCATAAACGCGGAACAGGCGACGAAAAATGTGGCGGACCTTCTCAAAGTAGTCCCTAGGAAATGGCGTATCTTGAGATGATTCCCGCCGCACATCCCGTACCAGGAGTCACAGGAAATAGAGTCTCATCCTCTAACAAATGGACAGTCCAGTTCATTAGGGTATCGATATACTTCTTTGCTGAAAGTCTGGCAGGTTTTCTGTACTTGTACTTGTCCGACCACAAAAATTCGTAGCTATCGTTCATACCGAGAAAGAAAGCAATACTTCTCTCCAGCAGACATTATTGGGCAGGAATAGGTTGTACACTCTTCTTGCACCACGCCAAACAAAATGTTGACGTCATTATAGAAATCGATGGCTAACAATGACGCACGCGACAAAAACCGACTGTGTACTGCAATCCATTCATTGGGATCAACGTCATCTGGACAAATAACTGCCTTTTCAATGCCTCCCCTACGTTTTAAGCGAAATGGGCGACCCCTCACTTCTCAAGCGTTTCACTCGCCTTTTGGTGAAGGGTGTACCGTAAAGAGCCGGTTTTGTGACTCAACATGGTCGTCCCACTTCTGGAATTCATACAGTAATACGATGCCTAAGAATTCGGAGAAAGAGATAGTAGACGAACGAAAGACACGGCAAAAGACCCGATAATCCGCAAAAACAGACAATAGGGCACTTGTCAATCGAAAGATGGGTCAGCAGGAAATATCGAATATCCCCGCGGCAATAACCTACATTCAACAAACAGGACCACGCTAAAAGAACACAAACCCAGAATACCCGCAAAATCAAGACTTCTTTCTGTCTTCTATATCCTGCAACACGTCCTCCGCTTTCAGCATGTACTCAAACCGATCCAGACCCTATGCATTAACGGCATCTGTAACTTGTACTCCTTCAGCATCCGCTCTCGCCTGGTACAGAATCGCCAGATTCTTCAACGTCGTCAATGTACTCTTGTGGCTCTTTCCGCACGTCTACAATGAAGGAAATATCACTATGAGTACATCCTCGTAGATTTGGAGAGCCTTGTCATAGAAGAGAGCGGCCTCGTCGTAATCCTCAAGGCTCTTGTACATAAGAGCCAGGTTATTCAGTCCACAGGCGTACACGGGGTGGTTCTCGCCAAAGTGGCTCTTGATTAGCTACACGTGAAAGGGCGAAACTGAACGAACAGCCAATGCTTCCTGCGCTACCACCAAACCCTTCTCATAATTCTGCTTCTCGTACAGCTCGTTGATTTGTGCTTGCTTCTACACGTTACTGCCACGGACGAAGATCACCTCCGAAATCTGATTCTCGATGTCCATGAACTGCTTGTGCGTCTTCTCGTCCGTCGCGATATAGTTGTCGATCTCCAAATCCTCAAAGTCGGTATACGGGTGCGGATTGTCGTTTGCCTCCGGAAGATCGCCAGGGCGCTTCACAGGGGGGTTTGCGTTTCCCTTGTTGTCTACCAATGACGGAAAACATGCGTCCCAACTCTCCGTGTGAATGTTGAAGGATTTCGAGCGATACACGTAGGGAATGAGGAATCGCCTCCGCACGGCACCCTGGGTGTAGGCTCGAACACTCCCGATACTCCTGGGGCACGCCAGCAGCTTGGATGCGGAATGGAGCGTCGCCAACTCCATTCGACACATTGCTTTGGTAAATCCGAACATCTGATTCACAAAGTGCAGTCCTGCGAGGAGTAAGAAAGGAGATTATGGAATGGAAGGTGATGGAAAGGGTTGGGTTGGGTGCGTTGGGAATGGAATGGAGAGGGTGAAAAGAGAAAGGTCGTGTGGAAGAGGAGAAGAAAAAGAATCCGAACTGCCGGAATTGAACCAGCGACCCTTAGATCTACAGTCTAACGCTCTACCAACTGAGCTAAGTTCGGTCTGTTGGAGGTTAGAGGGGTGGGCATATGAGGGGATGGTGGGGGAGGGAGGGGATTTGGGGTTTGGGTAGGTGGGGAGGTGTGAGTGTTTGATTGCGAGGGGTTTTCAGTTCGGTGGGAGTGAGTTGGGGTTGTCTCTCATGTAGGTGAGGTTTGAGTTGGAAACGGACCGAACTTAGCTCAGTTGGTAGAGCGTTAGACTGTAGATCTAAGGGTCGCTGGTTCAATTCCGGCAGTTCGGATTGTTTTTCTTTTTCTTTTGATTGTTTTTGGGTTGTACTCTTTTGCAAGGCGGGAGAGTGTTAGGGAACAAATGGGGGCAACAGCTAAAGGGAATAGGGGATTGACTGAAGTGCTGTAGTTGCGTTCTTGATACAGCTGTCACTTCAGAGGGATTAGGCGGAATGCAGGAAGTATCACGGGAGCACACACGGAGTACTCAATGGAAGAAGAAAGGAGAATGCCGTTTGACTAATTGAAGAAACGTTGAAGAGCTCCGATGTCTATTCGTGAGAGAAGGATAAGGTGAGTACTTCCTCGGATTGTGATGTACCTCTTGTACTCGAATGCATTTGGAAGATACACATTGTTGAGACGGGGCATGTCTACACGTCATTTCATAGTGAATGAGAATTACTCTCGAGAATGATGTGACGAGGATTATAGAATGTGTAATACATTATATCCCTTGTTCTGAGTGTTGTGAGTTTGGGCAAGTCTAGTCAATCAATTCACATTCAAGCAAGCACTTCGCATTATCAGTGTGCCTGAATCACCACTATGCCAGAGCTCGCGTGCACTATAACCCAATTGAATGGAAGTCAATTCAGGCAAGTCTAGTCAATCACTCATATCACAATCAATCACTCTCAAACACAACGTGATAACAATACTCGAATGCATTCCTACCAAACTTGAGTGATTTGAGAGAAGGCATGTCTAGTCATCACTCATTGTGAATGAGAATACTCTTCAACTCCAATGAAGCATAGTAGAAATTATAACTATCTTCATGCAAATCACCAATCTCAATCGCGTCTAACGCATCCACATTCTCAATCTCACACACAGAATAATCAGAGAAGGAATAACGACCAACCTTCAATGACTTCAACTTGGGACAGTTCTTCACATAGAAATGACGATTTGGATCATTACCAGCACTATTCTTGTTCTTCACGAAGCAGTTCATTCCAATCTCCACACTCTTCAACTCATTCAATCCAGCCATCTTCACTTCATTCACATACTCAAAACACTCATTCCCAATCTCAATGCGTCTTAGATACTTCAACTCACTCAAATCTAACATCTTCATACTCTTCTCGTTGCAACAATTGGAAGACACGACAATCTCAAACACATTCCTATCCAAAGAGTTCCATTCCACCTCGTTATGAACGTCCGCTGTACATGCTTTAACAGCACCTGTTCGCAGCGAGTTCCCTTCTCTCCCCCTCACATACCAACCTCCAAACAGCTCCACTCGATCCTTCACCTTACCATTCGACCACTCACACTCACTGTACGCCACTCCACTGCTCAAGTCAATCTCGTTTCCCTTTCCATGTCGAACGTACTTGTCACTCAACTCATTGTAGGTATAGCCACCCTCATACACAGGACGACGGTTCAACACACTCACATTCTCTTCACCACCAATTACTTCATACTCAATCATCTCATTCTCACTCTCGAACTCTTGGAGGATCTGAAACAACTCGTCGTTCCTCCACACACCATGAACCAACACACGACCACTCTCCTCATCATACGCATATCCCTCTCCTTCTCTCTTCATCGACTCTTCATTATCGAAACCACCTCGATACACCACTCGATTCTCTTCACCTCTCCGAATGATCATCCCGACTTCTTTCACATTATTCTCAATGTAACGACGCTCCTCACCACTGAGAAGACTCAACCAATTCTCTTTCCTCAACACCTTCCCCTTCTCATACACTGTGAATCCACCTGTTCTATGTCCATTCTCTTCTCTCCAACTCAATTCAAGCACGCCCTTGCGATACAAACGGCATTCACCACTCTTCTCCTCTTTCACCACATACTCATCACAGTGTTCTCCCTGAAACGTAGTCACTTCAAATTCTCTTCCTTCTACGCTCTTTCTTTCACACTTTGAAGAAACGTATCCTTCCATCATTACGGCCTTTAGCACATCCTCATTCTTCTTGTCTACTCATCAACGCTTCAAACGGCATACTCATACAGTTGTCTAGCAACATGGAAAAGACGAACTGACTATTCTCTGAAACAGAGTTTGGAGTACCTGTTCACGATTCGTTCATAGAATGGAGCGTGGGAGACTCACTTGGGTGATTCACACCAAGCGAATGAAATAATCGATATTCTGAATCGAGCTCGATGAAAGAAGTGCTCGTCGCTCGTCATCTTCATTCATGAATTGATTGTGTATTGATTCGTCATTCCCTGCAATGAGTATTGAGAGCGATTACGAGTTGAAGAGGAAGCTCGGAGAGGAGTAGAAAGCGTGTTCGACTGGTTATGAGTAGAGGCGTTGGCGAGGTGTATCTTGCTATGAATAGGAAGTCGAATGACCTCGTGATGATGAGAAAGGTGAAAATGGATGAGAATAGCAGCAGGCTTGAAACTGAGTTGAGTCTGTTGAAGAAGTGCCAGTCTCGATATACTGTGCGATACTACGATGTGCTGCGAAGGGATGGTTATCTATGGGTGGTGTGTTTGTGGAGTGTATGAGGATTAGATTGTAATGGAGTACTGCCAGTGTGGTTCGATGCGGACATTACTGGATAGCGGATACGTGTTGAATGAGGAGGAATTGAGGGAGATTGTGAGTTGTTGCTTACTTGGGTTGAATTCCCTGCACAAGTTGAACACCATCCACAGAGTAAGTGATTTATAGTTATATATGACCGATAGGACATCAAGCCGGACAATCTGTTCATCTCAGAGAGTTGTGTGATCAAATTGAGTGCTTTCGGGTTGTCCAAGCAATGTAATGCTGGAGATTTCGATGAGGGGTCGACGTATGACGCGTTGCTGTACCAGGCTCCCGAAGTATTCAAGGACGGTGCTGAATTGAAGAGCGATGTGTGGTCGTTGGGAATGAGCATGATTGAGATGGTTGGGAGCAGGAATCCGTATGTTGGACTGACATCAACAGAATTCAAGAACGAATTGTTGAACAAGCGCCCTCCATCGTTCTCTTCATCTGGGTGGTCGAATGATTTGGTTGATTTCGTGAAGAAGTGTTTGGTGAAGGACGTGAATGAGAGGGCGTCAGTGGAGGCGTTGTTGGAGGTGAGTGTTGTTGTGATGGATGAGGATTAGCATCCGTTCGTGAGGGACGCAGTGGAGAGAATGGAAAGAGGAGTCAAGTCTCCAATCATTCAACATCTCCTGCAGAAGTGCCGTTTCTTCACGACAGTTATCAATCCGAATCACTCTCAGTGTAACTATTTCGCGTTTGAGTGTAACAAGAGTTGGAATGTATCTCACATTGTGAAGGGCATAATGAGATTGGATGATGGTATGATTGTTGAGTATGATAGTAGAGGAAGGATTGTTTGGGTGGATGTGAATAAGAAGGAGTTGTTGGAAGTGAAGGGAGTGGATTTGAGTGAAGTGAAGCACAATGAGTTATTGGATCTGAGCGTGGAGGGAGATCGTTGGGAAGGCGATGTGTTGGATGGTAATCCGTGTGGTTGGGGTGTGTTGTTTGACAAGAACAATGAACGAGTGTACGAGGGCTTCCGAATTGATGAGAAGAATGTGTGTTATGGTCGCACATACTACAGTGACATATCGAGAGTGGAGTACGAGGGCGAGTGGTGTGATGGAGGGCGATGGGGCAGAGGTGTTCAGTACGACCGAAATGGTGTTGTTGTGTATGATGGTGAATGGTTGAATGATGCTCCGTTGGAGAAGAGAGTGAAGATTAGGTCTGCGACTGTGTTGTTACACAACTGTGTTGAAGAATTGCGTGTGGTTGATGGGTGTTGTAATGAAGAGGGGTTGAAGGAGCTGGATTTGAGGGGGTTTGTGAATCTGAGGCGGTTGAAGGTGGGGAATGAGTGTTTTGAGAGTGTGAAGAAGGTGAGCATCTGTGGGTTAAAGGAATTGGAGAGGATGATCGTTGGGAGTAAGAGCTTTACCAAAGAGAAGAATGTATATCTTTTTGAGAAGGATGGTCGTTTCTATTTGAAGAACTGTCCCAAGTTGAGGGAGTTGAGAATCACGGGCGTTCTTTCCTTCTCTGATTATTCGGTGTGTGAGATTGAGAATTGCGCGTTGAAAGTGATTGAAATCGGGGGGATGAATAAGGAGAGTCGCAATTTCTATCACGCTTCATTGGAGTTGAAGAGTATTCTCATTCACAGTGAGTGATGACTAGACATGTCTTCGCTCAAATCACTTGTCTTTGGTGAAAAGGCATTCTGTGATTGTTCTCGTGTTGTGTTTGAGAGTGATTGATTGTGATGTGAGTGATTGACTAGACTTGCCTGAATTGACTTCCATTCAAATGGGCCCAAATGCATTCATGTTCAATTATGATGATGAATCAAGTACACTGATCATGAGAAGTGATACTCAGCGAGTGAATTGATTGACTAGACTTGCCCAAACTCACCATACTCAGAACCACTACAAAGGAGATGTATTACGTACAGGATAGTTGGTCATTCATGTATCCTCATCACATCACTCTCGAGAGTGATTCTCATCCACTATGAATGATGTTTAGACATGCCCAGTCTCACCGATGTGACTCTGGATTCCAGATATGCATTCCAGTACAAGAATGACGTCACAATCACAGGAAGTACTCACTTCATCCCTCTCTCACGAATAGACATCGGAGCTCTTCAAAACAAGTTCAACCGGGGTTTCCCTTTTTGCATCACATGGGAGTTTCATCCATAACGACGGCATTGCCGTTGCGGCAACGTCAGATTTGATGACATAATTGCCGTAAACTCACTTTTCTTCTGTTTGGTGCAACAAACAAGTGTTTGTGTGATGGAAGCCCTAAGAGAGTATATTCTCATTCATGAACTTGTTCTTTCTCCTGCCCGATTCGAATTAGCCACGGATCATTACGAGAGACATGATTACCAACTACGACAGTATTGAGAAGAGAGTATTCCTCATTTTTACAGGAAACAAGAAGAAGGAAAGAGATTGCAGTCGAAACCGATACTTTGTTCGCTGCAGATTATGTGAAGAGTACCACAGCTCTGATAAGTCGAAATTCTGTCGACATGTCAAATCTCATTTCAGTAAAGGAGGTGATAACCCAAGAAGAGTACTGTAGTGGGATTCAGGTGATTCATAGTTCATTGAGAACTACAATTCGTGTACTCTTCGTAATAGTGCTGACGAAACAACGAATAGACCTTTGACAAAGAGAGTTGGTGTCTTTCACTGAATCAATACTAGGCTCGTAATGGAGACACTATTGAATCTTATATCTTCTCCTCTCAAGTTGATTACGATATCGCATATGCGTTATTCATTGCCGAGAAGAATCTCCCCATATCATCTGTTGGCAGCATGTCTTTTGATCGTTTACTGAGTGCTTTCAATGGAAGAGGAACAAGATACCGCAGGAATCATGTTGCAACTGTCTGTTTGTTCAAAAACTGTGGCAAATGCGAAAAGGGCAGGAATAGGAGTGAATTTGTTGAAACAAAGCGGCGGCATGCCGTATGGTGGCAATTATGGCAGGTGGCACGGCAGGTGGCACGGCAGGTGGCACGGCAGGTCAAATTGCCGAAATAAGGGTAACCCTGACTTCAAGTGATCACCGAGAGGCTTGTGACTCTTCTCTTTGTGCCACACATCCCATTCATAATCATTTGAGAGTCCATTGTCTCTGTGCAAACACTTCACTCACATATTGACCACTCTTGTCGCATATATAATCAATGTATACAGAATCGTTGGAATAGCCGGTCCAGTTCATTCTCCAATACCATTTGAAATCGATACATCTCCCATTCAATAATCACATGCATTCCGTTTTGTCATAACAGGATGCGCTTTGTGTCTTCTCCATTCACTTTGATATCGGTTAATGTGCTTGTTTGAATCATGTCTCAAATGGCTTTCGTGAGGGATTGCGGTTACAGTCCATTCCGTTGGGTTTCATGAGTGAGGCGATTCTATCACCGCTCTTCTTTGATTTGTTGTTACACTTCATTCAAGCACTGTGTATTCCATTTCGTCGCGAATCAGTGGTTCATTCTCTCTGGCACGAAGCAGGTGTGATGAATTGATAGTGATTGTTATGGGAAGAGGTTATGCATCCCTTCCCTCTTCGTGAGTTGTTGTGGTGTGCATTCTGGTTATCTGTGACAACTCAACTTCTTCTATGAAGAAATAGAATCTTTGTCGCATGTAGCTTTTCTAGAAACTGTTAGATAGAACAGAGTGTCACAATACACGATTCCCATCTTGATGTCCATTTAAGAGTCAGTAGAGGTGGTAGATGGATTCAATGTATTGAAGGCAAGCATTTAGGTTGTAGTGATTCACTCATTCCCTCATTTCATTCTGAGTGGAGTGCGGGAGAATGGTTACGATTTCTATGCGTTATGCTACTGTTCTATACATTCATTTGGTTGTTTTGGAAAGGAGAGAGCGAGAATGAGAGATAGAGGAATGGTTTAGTATGCTGATTTACCTCCCTTTGGATAAATTGAATGGATGAACGGATTGTTCTGTTCGAGAAGGAGTTGGGGTGGATTTCGCTGAATTCGTCTTGAGTTGAGTGGATAGTGGGATGGAGTGTGGGAATAGTATTGGTTGGAGAGTTGCGGTGAAAGGGAGTACGGATCATTTCCTATGGGGATCAGTGGGGTATGAGTTGGAGAAGGGTAGTAGAATGCAATTGCTGTTCAATGTGGGTACAAATGGAAATAAGTAAAGTAGTGGAGAAGCCAGTTGCTCACAAATCTGTTGTTCACGTGGCATTAAGTGGCACTATCAGATATGAGCCATTCTTCGAGTGACGTATATGCGTTCAAGAGCAAATTAGGAGAAGGGTGAGTGTGAAACTAGTGGAATTAGGGGTAGTGGCTTTGGCGAGGTGTTCAAGGCCTTGGATACCATATCACATGATCTGGTGGCAATCAAGAAGGTGAAATTGTTGTCGGATGATAAGAGGATTGAGAAGGAGTCAGAATTGTTGAAGGAGTGTCAGTCACGCTATATCGTGCGATATCACAGTGTGCTACGAATGGAAAGCGAGTTGTGGGTGCGTACGGTTTAACTGAGTGACAGATTAGATAGTGATGGAGTACTGTCACTGTGGGTCTGTGGGAGCGTATTTGAGGAGTGGGAATCGATTGAAGGAGGATGAGTTGAGAGAGGTAGTGAGCTGTTGTTTGCTGGGGTTGTCGTATCTTCACAATCGGAATGTGATGCACCGCGTGATGATTGGGATGGAGAGTGAGGTGTAGGACATCAAGCCAGACAATCTGTTCATCTCAGAAAGTGGTGTGATCAAATTGGGTGATTTCGGTCTGGCTGTTCAGCTCGAGCACTCGTGTTCAAAGCGAAACACAACGTGTGGGACGTCGATGTACATGGGACCTGAGGTGTATGATGAGGGCGCGGAGTTGAAGAGCGATGTGTGGGCTCTTGGAATCAGCATGATTGAGATGGTTGGGGGCAGGAATCCGTTCGCTGATTTCACACCCCTGCAGGTGATGAAGAAGGTGTGCTTTGGAGAGCCGCCCTCGCTCTCTTCGTCTGGATGGTCGGATGATTTGGTGGACTTCGTGAAGAAGTGTTTGGTGAAGGACGTGAATGAGAGGGCGTCAGTGGAGGCGTTGTTGAAGGTGAGTGTTGTTGTGATGGGTTAGGATTAGCATCCGTTCGTGAGAGACGCAGTGGAGAGAATGGAAAGAGGAGTCGAGTCTCCAGTCATTCAACATCTCGTGCGGAAGTGCCGTTTCTTCACGACAGCTATCAATCCGAATCACTCTCAGTGTAACTATTTCGCGTTTGAGTGTAACAAGAGTTGGAATGTATCTCACATTGTGAAGAGCGTTTCGAGACTGGATGATGGTGTGATTGTTGAGTATGATAGTAGAGGAAGGATTGTTTGGGTTGATGTGGATAAGAAGGAGTTGTTGGAAGTGGAGGGAGTGGATTTAAGTGAAATGAAACGAAATGAGATATTGGATCTGAGCGTGGAGGGAGATCGTTGGGAGGGTGACGTGTTGAATGGTAATCCGTGTGGGTGGGGTGTGTTGTTTGACAAGAACAATGAACGAGTGTACGAGGGCTTCCGAATTG
>JANPWJ010000889.1:0-34839 GCA_027406325.1 Blastocystis sp. subtype 2
TTCAGAATAAGACGATCACCTCTGTCGGAAAGGATGAAGAATTGGGAAATCATCTCTTCGGAATGCAGGAATAGTTATGGAAGATTGTCTCTGCATGATTCGGGATTGAGCCCAATAGACACTATCGGGGCCGATCTGGCCATATAACCCGTTATGTAAACATTATTCGCAGCACAGACTCTCCTATTCGGTAGAATAGGGTCATAAGCGTCAAATCCGTGAAAGAGGACGCGTTCACGCCACAATACCTAGTGTACAGGACACATATCATCCGTACAGCCTCACACGCGCATTTGCGTTGTCTTCAGATTAATCGGCTCTTCCCGACGTCCTCGGAAACTCCATACGCACTCCCATCACATGGGAGCAATGCAGCAGAAACCCTCCCTTCTCTCCATACGTTTCCCATCACCGCCTTCTTCTCCCATTTAACAAGGAATGAACGGAGCGAGTCCCAGCCGCTCGCGTCGCTCCCTCCCGGCGGCTAATGAAAACGAAGAGACAAGTGGAGAATTCCCGCGGTGAACCACCCATCCACACGTAGTTTTTCATAAACAACTTCCCAAGAGACTTCTTATGTTCTTTGTAGGACGTCGCGTTCGATTTCTTACAATGCAGGCCTATCTCTTACTTCCTATCCTTGTGACATCGGTGGTCGTGAAGTACGACCCTGTGAAGCTCGATAATGCTACTATGATAAGACAAGTCTATTACATGTTTGATAATACAACTACTCCCGCCACCGGGTAAGTGGATTCGCGATTCCGTCATCCGTAGCGATCCTGGTGACGGCGAGAGTTTCATTGATATGTCGTTTACCATAGAGAAGACTGATGTCAAGCTTCCTGCGAAGGCCGTGTTGGAAGTGGGATTGGGCGTTGGCGCTGACTGCTAGGTAATGGTTGCTTCGGATGAAGTTTTTAACTCGATTGGCATTGACGAGAATGACAAGCACTACTACTGCTGCGACGACCAGGCGTTCGATGTGGTTGGCGGCGAGAGGCTGTGATTTCTAGGACAATCAGTGCAACAACCACAACAGACTGTGGGTGCGCAGTCCGGACACGAAGGGCTACCGCTCCGACTCCATCGAGTTCAAGTGCCTGGTGGTGTGTGGAGGTGATGCGTAGTGGAGAGAAGAAGATGGTGAACGTTCGCTACGACATCCCCAAGGAGGGCAAGTACTGGATCGTGGTGGGTCTGTGTGATCCCGACACGCAGAACGTGATGGTGAGTGGAACTGTCACGGCGATGAACCCCTACGGCCACATCCCCGCCCGCATGTACGGCATCATGCCCTTCACGAAGTTCATCCTCATCGCGTACACGATCTTGATGCTGGTGTGGATCGTGCGCTGCTGCGCGTACCGCAAGGAGCTGATGAGCGTGCACGTGATGATCACGGTGGTGCTGGTGACCTTCCTCGTGGACGTGATCATGAAGTTGATGATGCTCACGAGCTACAACACCAACGGCGAGTACCCCATGAAGTTGACCATCATCTCGCTGTGCATCACCGCCGCCACGCACTCCGTCGCTCGCTGCCTGACGGTGATGGTGGCGAAGGGTCTGGGCGTGTCGAAGGCCTCTCTCGCGGGATCCTTCTGGAAGATTATTGCCATGGGCATTGTGTACTTCGGTTTTTCTCTGTGGGACTCCATCGCCACCACGTTCGCGACCGCGTCACAAGTCAGCTTGTACCGTATTATTCCGGCTTCTCTTCTGGACTCGCTCATCTATTTCTGGATCCTGCAGTCTCTCTTGGACACCATTCAGGAGCTGGAGGAGAAGAAGCAGACGGGCAAGCTGGACGTGTTCATCAGCCTGCGTAACATGATCATCGTCGCCGTCATCATCTCCACGCTCTACAACATCGTCTTCTCGTACCTCATCGTGGAGAAGAAGGTGGAGGACCTCTGGAAGTACCAGTGGTTCTTCAACGACGGCGTGTGGTCCACCTTCTACTTGGTGGTGATTTGTGTGATTATGGTGGGCGTGTGGTGGTGTGGTGACGTGTAGTACCTGTGGGCTCCCAACGAGCGTTCTCTGGCTTACGCCTACCACGTCCAGGTTTCTACGGACGAGCGTCAGGACACGGAGGAGTACGCGATGCAGGAGGAAGAGACTCTGCAGCCAGTGAACGAGGGTAGCGTGAAGGTGGCGACGGTGGAGGCGACGGAGGAGAACCTGAAGCCCATGTCTATCAACCCTCAGAGTGCTTAAGTTGAGTTCTGTGTTTGTTTGACAGGGGGAGTTGTGTTGAGTGGTTACGTGTTGCTCAGTCATGTCGTTCCCTGTCCAACAAGTCATCCCTTACTCAAGACATGTATTCAACAAGAAGGACATTCATACAGTTGTTTCCGGTAGTGCTTGTCGTCGTAGGTCTTCTGCAGTTGCAGCTGGATGAAGCTCATCGCCGCATCCGACTCCCTCTTGGACGTCTCGAAGTCCTTGTCCTCTTTGCTACACGTCACTCCACACCCACACGCCCCACCACCGAATCAGCGACGGAGTGAAGCACACCGCGAACCCGTGCGCGTTCAGCGCATTCAGCGGATGGTCCATGTACGTCGCGAGCAGCTCAAACAGCATCGTCAGCACCGTCCGGTTCGGCAGCGGCAGGGCCTCCGTGACCTGAGCGCAGTGCTGCACGTCCGCGCTTCCCGCCTGCACCGCCTTGTCGTAGAACGCGAAGGGGACGAGCGGCTCCTCCATGAGGAAGAAGAGGCGCTTGAACACGGAGCTCGCCAGTCGCGTGTTGTCCATCAGCTCAATGGAGTCGTAATCGCCCTACCCCTCACGCCTCTCACTCTCTCCTACAGAGTCGATCTGGTCCAGGAACGAGTCGCGCTGCGCCGTGTCGCCGCTCTCGCGGAACACGCCCTTCACATCGCAGGACTTCAGCTCCTTCAGCTTTCGGACCAGCTTCAGTAACACACGCGGTACTCGGCCCTCAAACGCCCTCGTCAGATCATCTTTGGTCTCCTCCTTTGGAACGGGCTGCGGCGTGAGCCGACCCTTCACTTCCTCGTTCAGATACCCGCACAGCCGCGCCTGCCGCGACGCCACCACGTTCTGACACGCCAGCGGGACGGAGTGCTGTTGCATGATGGCGTCAAAGACGATGCGGTCCTGCTCGGCCATCTCCGCCACCTCCTGCGAGAAGGAGCACAGACTGGCGCGGATCCACTGACACAAGCAGAGCAGGAAGAAGTGGAGTTTCCGCGTCTCGGGGAGGGACGTGAGGATAAGTGTCAGGGTGTAGCGCGAGGACGGGTTCACAGTCTTCGTCGACGTGATGTCGCCGTAGTTGTGTGTGGTGATGATGTGGATCTCCTGCGTGACGTTGCCTTGAGCGAGTGTGACTTCCTGCCTGTGACGACCAACCCACACACCCACCTCGATCGATGTCACGGGAATGCTGCGAATCCGGCTCGATCGGCGCGTCTCCCAGCACAGTCGTGTACACGTGGGCGCCAGCCAGAAGACTTTCTCTCTGGGCGCCTTGCCGTCCTCGTACTGCACGCTGATGGTGATCCCGTTCAGGAGGTGGTTCAGCAGCTGCTTCGCATCGATGAAGTACTCGTTGCCTAGGAGTGAACTCGTCGTGGAGACACCACCTGACAGAGGCACGGGCACGTCGCAGGTGGACTCGTACGCCAGGGGCAGGCCGTGGGAGATGAGAATCGAGGCGGCCTTCTCGAGGAGGAGGAGTTCGGAGACGGTGGCTCCGACAATGTGGTCCGGGAGGTGAGTGGCCTCGACGGTGTTGAGAGAAGCCAGGGACGCGTTGAGACGGTCGTTGAGGTCGGAAAGATCCACCACCGTGAACGCGTCGTCGAGAAGAGAGAAGAGAATGTGGAGAGCGAGTCCAGCCACCTAACCGTGACGCGTCGCCTCCGCGCTCACCTCGTCCTTGTCGTAGATCTTCCGGTACAGGTAGCTCACGAGGTAGTTGAAGAGGTGGTCCGTCGGGTGAATGCAGCCCACGATCGCGGCGAGCACCTCGTACGCCTTCAGCTCGCACAGGGCGTCGCTGCAGTCCACGCTCTCCTTCACCACGTAACACACCACCTCGTCGATGACCTCGCGCATCGAGCACAACTTGTACAGGATCGACTGCAGGCGCACCACGTCGCTCTTCGTGAGGTGCCCGTAGCTCGTGGGCCCCGTCTCGCTCACGTCGTCCTTGTAGTAGCCCAGGATCGCCAGCACCCACCGCTCGATCTCCAGCACATCCTGAACGCGGCTGCGATCCACGTACTGGAGGCTGTGCAGCGGGATCCGCGCGGAGAACGACCCCAGCTCCTCCGCCGAGGCGTGGTGGAAGAAGCGCGAGCGCTCGCGCGCGAAGTACACGGCGATGTAGTCGAAGAAGTCGTACTCCAGCACGTCGGGGATGAACCGGTGGATCGCTCCCGACAGGTGGACCGAGCCCGGACGCGGCGAGGCGCTGCGCTCCGCGATGGTTGGCGGGAGATGCACGGTTGGCGGGAAGGGTGCGTGGACGTCGGAAAGACCTCTGGGCACGTGGACGTCGGAAAGACTCTTTGGCGCGAAGGAGGTGCGAACGCTGATGGAGCTGGAGCGAGTGGAGTGTCGGTGGATGCTGAGAATGGAGCTGGAGTCGCGGCTCTTGTCTCTGTGGTTGGCGAGCGGGTTGATCTCCTGGAACTCCTTCCACTCGTCTTGCAGGACAAAGAAGGGCTTGCAGGACATCTCGCTTTCTAGGGGTGAGAGAGCGGAGTGGACGTCACTTCGAAGAATTGGGCGATCACAAACACCTAGAGGTGAGGCGGAGAAGGGAGGCGTACGGAGCGGGATGAGGGAGCTGATCGTCTTCGGGGAGATGTGCAGGGATGTGAGCATTTGGTTGAGAAGAGTGCCAGAGGAGGAGGGCGGAATGCGCGATGCCTGCTTCTTGCCGTTGATGTGGTAGTTCAGGGCCTGGTAGTACCACTAGCACGTGAGGATGCAAAAAGAAGCGTACGATCTCGCGAGGAGAGAAGGTTTGGAGATTCTGTGTAACGAAGGAAGAGCAGAGCGCAAACATGCTCTTCAGCACCTTCTTCTCTATGCGTGAGGCGGGGAGAGCAATAGAACTCTCGTTGATGGAGGCGTCGCCATCGTTGCGGTAGACGGATTGGGAGAGTCGCAGCACACTCGATCTACTGGAATCACTCATGTAGTGCGGACTACCCTTCGGACATGAACGACCCCGTGCTCAATGCTTTTCTCTTTGATCGTCGCTGCGCAACCACGATATCCTTTCTGTTCAAGCGGATGGTCTGATTCTGTGAAGATTCACTCTCCCGGAGGGACAGAAGCGCCTGCCATTCGGGGACGAAGTCTGTTTCGGGAAAGACTGGCACGACGTACAAGTAGGGAGTGTACCCTTTGGATCCGTTTAATGATTCGGCGTAGCACCACCCGTCGATGCACAGTGAACGAACGATAACAAATTGATTCGTCTCAATTCCCAGTTCATTCTCCTTTGTCGTTCGGTAGGTCGCCCTAACTTTTGCAAACTACACGGTTAAGTTCCCCAGCCTTGACTCATGAAAAAGGATATGTAGTATATAATGTTACAAATGCCGAGATAGTCTACACTATCAAGATACTGGACGGAATCGGGTAATCGCTCAGTGATATCCAAGTGCCACTTCGCTTCTCCGCTTTCGGGATTGAAGTAGTACTCGTGCCGGTATTTGGGATGCGTGCACTGATACCACGTGTAGTGCTTCGACATGGAAGCCTTCCTTTTTTAAAGGGAAAACACAGTGAAACTGCCGTTTCTGTTCCGAGGGCAGGGAATTGGTGGGATCCCACATCCCTTCGGTTTCGCGTTTTGGTCGCTGATTCGACATCGCTGAAGGGAGTAGAAGACAGTGGGATACCAAGCGAGATTAACGGAAATGATGACGATGTGCCAAGAAACAGACCACAGATGAGCATAGTGCTTGACGAGGTCAAAGGCGTCACTGGAGTGCTGAAGAGCGAACGCGTACTTGGTCTGGGTGGGGCGTGTTGAGAGATAGAAGGAGAGAACGCCCTCTGCAGTGCCCCACGCCGTAATCGCGCTGTAGGGATAGAGCACCTTGTAGGCGTTCATTCCGACATGTCCTTCAAACGAACCCATGTGGAGCCCTTTGGGGCTGATTCCGAGAATTACACCCTTCTTTTCTTCGGGAGCCACTTGCTATGAGTGAACAGGGAGAATGATCACGACATCGCAGTAGAAGTGAGTGACGCCGTAGTCGTCCCACGCCCTCATAAACTCGTTGAGAGAGAGCATGCACTCCTGGGGCGTGTACCCACGGAGCTTTGCATAGAGCTGCAGCACCTCCGCCTCGCAGACCATTCTCTTTTCAGGCGTATTCAAGTGAGGAGGGAGAAGACTCTGGATCTCTTCACTACACATCACATCCAAGGAGTGCTCGTACCAAAGGAGGCGATTGTCTCCCATGAAGTCCTGCATCTTCTTCTGGAGGACGAGAGAGACGAGGACGCAATAGTCCTGGTCGCAGTGGAAGTATCTGCCGCAGCGGATATCGTGAACCGCCTGCTCGTAGAGAAGATCAATCACCGCTTGGTTGTACAAGTCAAAGGGCAAGAAGTAGGCTACAGACAGGACGAACCTCTCGTTCGGCGAGAACAGCGCCATCCTGTCCATGATGCGGCACTCCTCGCGCACCATGGAATCATTGCTATCCGAAGACACGAACAACTGGAACATGCGGATATCGTCCCCGAGAGCGAGCTCCTTTCCACATTGTGTCACCACATCCTTCGCCTGCGCCAAATACGAAACCTGAAGGGACACCGTTCTTCCGTCCAATAGGTGGATATCGACGGCGAACCGCTCGTCATGCTACGAGTTACAACACGCCATCTCCAACCACAAGGATTCCACGAATCTCATCCAGAGACGGCACTTCGGTTCGCGGACCCACCTTCTTGCATTCGGTGAAGAGGGAGAAGCATCGCTGCGGCAACTCCATATTCACGGTATTGTTGCTGTTCTGGATAAAGAACTCCACATACGGCAGGAATTCGGAGGAGGGCAGGAGGGAAGAGGCGAGGACAGTGAAAACCTCCCAGGCCTTGTCGATGATTAATCTACGTTCACACGCAACGAGTAGCGGTACTGTGTATGACATTTCGTCATCTGTTTCATGAGTTGGCAGTAGCACTCGTCAATGAGCACTTCGGGCGAGAGAAGGAGGAGGGCGATGATCCGCCGAATGCACTCGTCGTCTCCCTCATTATCTCTCTTTCCCCGAGTAATAGTCTGTATCTCCTTGTTGAGTAGCAGTGCCGTTCGGTTGTAGCTCTTGTCCATCTTGAGCAGGGGATGAGAGAGAGCATCCTTGGAGTATGCAAGCAGCGAATCGATCGGCTCCTCTCGCGTCAGCCAGCCCCTTCTCCTGTTATAGTGGGTCTCTGCGTACTCCTCGAGATAGAACGCCTTCATGGGTTGCGTGGTGCTGGTATTCTCCACGGGCGCAGTCCACTGCTCCTTTGCGAGTGATGGGTTGACATAGAGGTTGCGTTGCTTGAGCTCGTCAAAAACGGTGAACCATTGGTTGCGCATCTCACGGGGGACGTCGGAAGGAGAGCCGAAGGCGAAGGGGTTGACACGCGTCACATCCTGTGTCTCCGTGTTCTCCCAGAAGTACTCCAATTTGTTTCCGTCCCACTTCCGAACCCATCCCGTGGTAACATGGGCTCGTTCCGGCGCGTCCGCTTCCACATCGACTCGCTGCGACCCCGTCAAACTGATTCCCCTTAGGCGATCGGCGATGTCTATTCGTTCTGCGACTGATGTCATCGGATCTGAATTGAAATGAGATCCTGTTCGCGTTCTCGTTTTCTATTGGTTCCCTGTCAGTTGACGAACTCTCTGCTAATTCGCACGATTCGTATACGATGCTCATAGAGCAGGTGATACAGGACTGTTCACAACGAATACCCGTGTCCCATTGGGGATTGACGATTGGGGAGAAGAGAGTCCTTTGCAAACCACAGCACGATCACAGAAAGGAACAACGATGCTGGGAATTGCGTTACCGTTTCATTTGAAAACCCCTCATGGTGAGCGAAGTGCCCATAGATGGTTTTGGGGGAGTGTAATTCACGGGTAAGTGGAGTTACAAGTAGTCATGTGTACTATTCCCTGGTACGCACTTCGAGCATAAGCGCGGACATTCTCTCGCAATTGAATAAACAGAACGATGGTTTTGTCGCTCTGGATGCTGAAATGGTGCGATTTGCTGTCCCTGGTGATTTACAGATCTGTGGACTGAACTGCCTGCTGGTTGCGTGCATGAAAGCCCTCAATAGGAAAGAAACGGGAAAGAAGTTCATTTCCGGCAACGTGAACCGGGAGATTGCCTATTCCCTGTCTCCGTGAGCGTTGTGCTGTTGGCGTGATTTTCAAGAACAAAGAATCTGAAGGAAGCGCTTCAGCTATTTCTCGCAAAGGAAACGTCCTCCTACACTCTTCTCGCTAGTCTTGAGAGTGGTGATGGAATCGTTTGGGTCATGAAGTTTACATGATGAATAGAGTTCATTTTTAACCGCACATCAACTGAAGGAAGAGGACGCAGGAGAGTATCTCGAGAAGGAGAAGCCGGATCACGTGAAGGAGGTGCTGATCAAACACTACGGACTGAGTCAAGAAGAAATGAAGATATATCCCTTTGCGGATCTCGTCCAGATGGGCATTAGCATGAAGAATGTATAGTAGTTGCTGTGTTTTCTGAAAATGGAAGAATCGAACGACAAGGAGATCCAGAAGCAGCAGGACATCACACTGATGCAAATGAAGCAGGTAATCTCGAAACAGCTGGAGAGTCTGAGAGTGTGGAGAATTGGATTATTTCACTCTTAGAAGGAAGAGGAGGAGATCGTATTGAGGATAAACGAGCTTGAGAAGGAGATTGGGGAGTTGGGAGGGGTATCCTTTGGAATTGGCTTGAAGTGTAGGGGAGTAACTACCAGGATGGATTTGGACCGGAAGGAGTGACTTCTGGCGAGATTTGCATATAGTTGTTGTTTGTGTATTCTAGGATCGTCCTTGTTTGATATGGGATGAGGGGGTGCAGAATGTTATGGGAGAGGCTTCATTCAAAGAGGGTGAGAAATCCTTCAAAAAGGGAAGGGAGGAGATGGAATCAGAAGCAAACGTGACCGAGTGGTCTAAGGTGCTACGTTCAGGTCGTAGTGTGTTCGCACGCGTGGGTTCGAGTCCCACCGTTTGCATTTTTCCTTTTCCATTTCGTGTGTTTGGCGTGTTGAGGAGGCGTTAGTGTTGTTGCTCTTTTCGTCGTGGGGTGTCGCTGTGGATAAGAAAGGGGGTGATGGAGAGCTGAAAAGAGAAGCAAACGTGACCGAGTGGTCTAAGGTGCTACGTTCAGGTCGTAGTGTGTTC
Source organism: Blastocystis sp. subtype 2 (assembly GCA_027406325.1). Classification (NCBI taxonomy): domain Eukaryota; class Bigyra; order Opalinata; family Blastocystidae; genus Blastocystis; species Blastocystis sp. subtype 2. The sequence goes on from JANPWJ010000889.1 coordinate 9,434, forward strand.
GCACGCGTGGGTTCGAGTCCCACCGTTTGCATTTTTGTCTTTTCATTTCATCATTCTGATTGATGATTGTATTCTTTTGCTTGCAATTTATTGGGAACAAACAGGGACAATCAAACCCATACACTTTTAGCAAATAACAAAGTAATCAGTAGTCATCGCTCTTTGAGGGACTACTTCAGTAACACTGAATACCAGTGCTATCACCATGGATAGTTCAATAGAGCTCTTGTTTGAAATGAAGGTTCGCAACGCTTTTCCGGAAAAGCAGTTGCTGGTACCATAATGGATGTGCTTCGTCGCAGATTTCATGCACCTGGTTGGCAATGTGTAGACTCTCTTCACCAGCTATCTTGGTAGGAAGATAGTGAAACGAGTCATTCTTTAACGCGTTCTATTCGCGCGCTTAACGGAGAGGAAACGGAAGAATGCACTCTTTGCAGCCTCGGAAGCGGCTTCATACAACAAGCGGCGGGTAGAATCAAGATCCTACCCCTTCCGTTGTCATTTGTGACGGATTGCATCCTCCCATATCAAATCTACGCGTTGAGAATTGATGACGAATGGGTACTGCTGTCTTTCTTGAGACTCGGGTTATAGTTTATTCGAATAGTGACTCGTTTCAGTCGGATCATTGCATTGAAGTAATTGACGTTGAAGGTTAGAATGAAGCGTCTTCTTCATACTAACGCTATAGGAGCACTAAGCACCTTTACAGTGCTTGAATGCACTTGCTCTTTGCAGAGCAATAGACGGATGGAGATATCCGTAAGACACCATCTATCGCAGTGTACACAGGTAGTTGACAAGCGACAATCCTTGTTCAAGTCATTGCTCTATAGAGAATCATAAAAGAGGGGAAACATGTACGGCTTTTCAAGAAGGATGGGAAAAGGGAAGATGAAAAAGGAAAAATGCAAACGGTGGGACTCGAACCCACGCGTGCGAACACACTACGACCTGAACGTAGCACCTTAGACCACTCGGTCACGTTTGCTTCTGTTTGCTGTTTCTCAACTGCCCTTATGAGAGTACTTCCATCCATATCTTCCTTCTGATTGAGAACTGCATTCTTTTTGCTTGTTGCTTCATGGGAATAGATGGGTGGAATGGTTTATCGAGAACACTCACTAATTCCTTTTGAGTGAGGGTTGTGTGCTAAGAAGTGTCTTCTTTATATTCAAGATTGTAAATGGGTTTTCGTTTGAATCGTGTTTTGGAGAGTGAAGAGCCTTAAACGCAGTTGCCTTATCCTTATGAGTGTGCTCTCACTACGTGAGTATTTTCTTTACGAGAGCGGAGTCAATAATGGAAGAGTGCTGCATTGTGATTCTTGGTGATTACAAAGAGATAGCTTATGTGGTCATGTATCATATCCGCAGTGATGGAATTGCTCTTCTACACAAGAGTGTACTCAGGACCATACTCTGTTATCGTCGTTATGGAAGTGGCGTTGTGCTTCCTTTTCTTCTCAGAAAGCGGCTTCTTACTATATATTCGGCCTCTCTGATGCTTCCATACCCATCCAACGCTCCAGCGGGTCTCGTCAGTGAACACTGGCTGGTAATCCCTGCACGTATACTCGTACAACAGCCCCGCTGGTTCGGCTCTTGCCTTCTTGTTTTCAGGAGACTCTGTGTTTTCTCCCCTGAAGTGAACTCGCTGCATTATGAGAGAATGGTTACCCATCTTCTCTGTAAACCCGTTCATCAGCAAGCGAGAAATCGTTTTGCGCGAAACGTGAATCTCTCTCTTGGATAACTCCATCACTGCTTGTTTATCCGAAGAGACATTGTTGTCACTGAAGAGACTGTAGAGAATGCCAGCACCTTCCTTAGTCAAGATGCAGTGGCGACCCCTCTTAACCTTCGATCTCTCGATGGATTCATGCTTGGCCAATGATCTGACGTAGTAACGAAGGGTGTCTTCTTTCACATCCAATAGTTTAGCCAATTGCTGAATCTCTGGCTTGCCGCGCGTTCTCTGATACTCGCGCGTAATGATTCTCCTGTCCTCGTCAGTCACCTTCTTGTACTTTCTCTTCACTCGTGGCTTCTCTTTTATGAGACCCGCCTTCACTATTCGCTTTTTGACACGCTTGTCCATTTCCTGTTCCATGTCAGTATTCAGCTTGGCGAGACCAAACTGACTACCTGGAATAATAACCGGAACGTCAGCCTTCGGAAATCCCTTCCTTTTCAAAACTCCCTCTTCGTGATAGTCCTTCCTCAGTATTGAAGTGAAACCATCGTTACCTCTATCATTTCCTGATCTTTGTTTTTCATTTGTTCAACACAGAATGCTATAGCAGTGTACCAACATACAGATGCGCGATTGTGCCTCAGCTATCCTTCCAATCAGACAAGTGACAGAAAATACTCTCATAAGGGCAGTTAAGAAACAGCAAACAGAAGCAAACGTGACCGAGTGGTCTAAGGTGCTACGTTCAGGTCGTAGTGTGTTCGCACGCGTGGGTTCGAGTCCCACCGTTTGCATTTTTCCTTTTCTTTCTGAAATGGGTGAGTACATCCTCAACAAGCAAGAAGTTCTTTATTACGACGCCGTGTTTGCGAGTGTTGTGACGGGAGACGAGGAGATCATTCGAGGCAAGGAGGCTGTCACGTTTTTGAGACGCTCCGGATTGTCTTCAGCTGAAATCAAATCCGTTTCGTGTGGTCTTTCTTTGTGACTGTAGATATGGGTGGCTGTTGTGGGAGAAGGCAACATCGAGATAAACAAAGACAATTTCCGACTGATGCTAAGATTGATCGCCCTTGTGCAGGAGGGGTATCCAGCGGAACGCGATTCCTTGAAGAAATACGGTCTTCTTCTTTCTGTGGATTGACGTATAGCCAACAAACCGATCCATTTCGCTGAATTGGAGGGCGTGGAGCCATTTGTTCCTCTCAATCGTTCTTTAAACAAGGAGGCTATGCGTGCTTTCACAAGCCTATCTGATAGTGATGTGCTGCCGGTGCATCTTCTCATATCCGTTGATGTGTAGGGAAAACAGGCGATATCGTACTTGATGTCTCAGGGAATGGAGAAGAACACACTGAAGGATGTGAGAGTTTGGGGTATCGTTCATTTGCAGATCTGGAAGTTCGTTGATTACGACTCTTCTTTGCAAGTGGATTCGAACCAGTGGTGCATCCTCTACTTGCTCTGTGCCGCTGTGCATAACGGTGCCGCGTTTGACAAGAGTCTGCTGCTTCGTGTGATGAATCACCAGCCCTCCTCCTTCTCATCCAGCGCCTCTGAAACACAGGAGACAAGTGAGGAAGCGCCAAACACTTCAACGAATCCACCGCCACAGAACGAAATGGATTCCTTCCTCCAGTTCTCTCCCATGGAGTCATCCCCGTCTCAGGACGCTCCCTCTGTTCAGCCGCAGCCACAGCCGTCCTTCCTCATGGAGCCCTCCGCTCCCTCTCAGGCGCCTGTGTTGTCTTCACCGCAGATGGGCGTTGCGTCTCCTCAGCAACCTCAGTCGCCGTTCCTTCAGCCCCAGTCTATTGTTCAGCCTCAGCCTCTCCTTCAGCCACAGCCTCAGCCTCTTGTTCAGCCCGCTCCTATTCAAACGCAGCCTCAGCCGGTGATTCCTCAGCCTCTCCTTCAGCCCCAGTCGCCTCTTATTCAACCCCAGCCTCAATCTCTCCTTCAACCTCAGTCGCCGATCCTTCAGCCCGCTCCAGTTCAACCCCAACAGCCCCAACCCCAGCCTCTTGTTCAGCCTCAGCCCCAGCCTCAACAGCCTCAACAACCCCAACAACCCCACCCTCAACAACCCCAACAACCTCAACAACCCCAACAACCCCAACAACCTCAACCCCCAACCCCAACCATCCAGGACTGTACCCCCTCCCCCTCCCTCTCACCTCCAGGGATGATGAAGATCACCGTCCTCTGGACCCGAGTGGCACAGCACACTCTCGCCTTCGTCACTGAAGGCGCCGACGTCGTTCCACTGAAACTCCTCATCGCCGAACTCCGAAAGCGCGATGTCGACCTGCCCTCGCTCAAAACCGCCGTCTCCGTCTTCCTGAACGAAACGGCGCAGGTCGAGACCATCACGATGCCGCAGGTGATTCGCCTTCTCGTCCTCCTGGACAACCCCAACACGCCGCTCCAGGCGCCTCGTTGTTCTCTCCGCTGCTGGCTTAACCGTAGTGTTTGTCAGCAACATCCCCGTCATTCCCGGCGACGCAGAGTTCTACAAGCAGGCGCAGCAGGCGCTGACGAGGATCCGACAGGAGATCGACCGACTGCGCGGCGCGCCCGAAGCGCCCCTCTCCAATGCACCCACTGCACCCACTGAATCCCCTGAAGCCAAGCAGGAGACGGTGGGGGTGGAGGAGCTGAAGCAGCTGTACGAGACACTGCTGCGCAAGGGCGATCTGCGCGACATCGCCAGACTCCACGAGACGATCACTGCGCTTGACAGAATGAAGAAGGAGCCGACGCGAGCCGCTCAGGTCGCACTGAAATGCAGTCATAAGGAATAGACCCAGCTCCCTTCTCCCGACGAGCTGCTCCGACAGTACACGCAGCGTCCGGCTGCTCCTGATGTGCTCGCACAGGTGCGTTCAGTGATCGCGGCTCACACGATAGATTCGCTCGAGACTGGAGGCGTGTGACTCCAGCCTGACGGGGTTTTGCGATGCGCTCGTGCCGGAGGACCCCGTGGTGTACGTGGAGATGAACGACCTGAACGCGTACCTGCTGCTGGTGAAAAGACTTCAGTACTACACGAGCATTGTGGAGATTGCGAGTGTGAGGGAGAACAGGAACATCCTCCAGTACTGGACCAATCTGCTCATGGCCAGCAAGAAGATCGTGGAGGACTGCGCGAACTGGGTGAACGCCGTGGAGGACGACATCAAGGACGATGTGCTGAGAAATGAAAAGGTGCGCGATCTGATGAGGGGTTTGGCTTTGCTTCCCATATGAACAGTAGATGCGATGCTGGCTGTGCGTGTCGCTCAGCGGGTCAACGACTGCTTGGTGATCGTGGGAAACGAGGTGGAGGGATGCTTCGCATCCATCGAGACGATGTACACGGACATGCTTCGTGAATACAACGCTGCTCAGAAGGACGGAGACGCTGTTCAGTACCAACCGCTCGTATTCGATATCGACCCGAAGGAGCGATGCGAGCTGTGCTTCCACGCATCCGCCGATGACAGGCCGCTGGGGATTCACGTGGGGAAGAAGTACCATCCCGAGTGTGCCAACATGTGGATTACCTGCGTTGACAAGACGATTCCAGTGTTCATTTCGAAAGAGGACTCCTTTTATTCGCCTGCTTGTTTGAAACCTCGTTTTCCCTTGACTCCAAAAGTCGGAGCGATTTCGGAGACTGTTTCCACCATTCCCTCATTGTCGAAAAGAGGCATAGTTTGTCACCGTACGGGGTTATCGCTCCACAGTCTCATCGCATAGACAGTCCAGAATGCCTGAGAAGTTTTTCCAGTGGATTCGCTCAAGCGATATGACTTACGTGAAAATGCTGATCAATGAGGCAGCACTTCACGATTTCGTCGACAAGATTGGTACCTGCAACGATGTGCAGTTCACAGATGTACGTCCCTTGCGCATGGAGCGTTCTCATCGTGTAGCTCAACTACGAAGAAACCCTGGCTCAGAGACGCTACGTCAGCTACATCCGCCGCTGCGACGAGATGGAGCGCCGTCTGGAGTACTTCAAGAGCCAGCTCACTCGCTTCGGTCTCAAGGTGGAGGTACGCGCTCTCCGCGACATTTACCGTAGAACAACATTGAAATCGAGGACTACTTGAAGACGATCGGCGAGGACAAGTCCGTCACCTCCGAGTACATCCTCACCTCTCTCGAGAGCCTCATGGAGAAGCAGGAAGCTAGCCTCCGCCAGCTGAACGAGTACAACGTGATCCTGACAAATCAGTACAACCAGAAAGTGGAGCAGAAGTTCGTGCTCGAGAAGGCCAGTCCCTTCTTCAACAACGAGGCCGTTCTGAGCGCCGTGAACGACATCCCCACCGCCCCCGTCGACGCCTCGAGCGTTCTGGAGAAGGGCGCGGACAACATCCGCTTCGGCTACATCACCGGCGTGCTGAAGCAGGAGAACCAGCCCCAGTTCGAGCGCATGCTGTTCCGCGCGACTCGCGGCAACTGCCTGGTGCGCTTCGCCGACGTGGAGACGCCGCTGGCGAACGCGGAGACGGGCGTGGACGAGCGCCTGGCGGTGTTCATCGTGTTCTACCGCTCCTCGCTGATCCAGAACAAGGTGCGCAAGATCATCGAGGCGTTCAACGGCCACTCGTACTCGCTGGCGGACTTCACCAGCGCCGAGTCCATCCGCGCCGCGTACTCGCAGGTGATGATCGAGCTGGAGGACGCCGAGCGCGTGCTGAACCTGAACATCGACAAGTGCGAGGCGCTGCTGAAGGAGGTGGCGAAGTACGCGCTCGCGTGGGAGTGGACGATCAAGAAGGAGAAGGCGGTGTACGACGTGTTTAACAAGTTCAAGCCCGTCGCCAGCGGCAACATGTACGGCGAGGGATGGGTGCTGAGCGAGGAGCTGGACCGCGTGCGCAGCGTGATCGAGGAGGTGCACCGCGGCAAGGAGAGCAACGGCTACCTGGAGGTCATGGCGAAGCCCTGGCCCAAGCCGCCCACTCACTTCCACACCAACGAGTTCACGCTGAACACGCAGGCGGTGGTGGACACCTACGGCGTGCCCTCGTACAAGGAGTGCAACCCCGCCGTGTTCACGCTGGTCACCTTCCCCTTCCAGTTCGGTATCATGTTCGGTGATCTGGGTCACGGTGCGAGTTCCGTCCTCCTCTGACGTGTAGCCATCTTCGTGACGCTGGTCGCGACCTTCTTCCTCATCAACGCGCAGAAGATGAAGAAGAACGGCATGAACGAGATCATCGGCATGATCTTCTCCGGCCGCAGCATGCTCATCCTCATGGGCATCTACGCCATGTACGTCGGCTTCCTCTACAACGACCAGTTCTCGCTCGGCGTCGACTGGTTCGGCACCACCTGGTCCTTCCCCGAGGGCCTGAAGGGCAAGTGGAACGGCCGCGTGTACCCGATGGGTCTGGACCCGATCTGGCACGGCAAGGCGAACTCGCTGCTCTTCTACAACTCGTTCAAGATGAAGTTCGCCGTGATCTTCGGTATCGCGCAGATGATCCTCGGTGTGACGCTCAAGTGGATGAACAACATCTACATGCGCAACTGGGTGGACTTCTTCTGCGAGGCCATTCCCCAGATGATCTTCATGCTCTCCTTCTTCGGCTGGATGATCGTCCTCATCGTCGTCAAGTGGCTCATCGTGGGCGCGCCGGGCTGGCGTGACGTGTAGAACTGGGACGCGCGCATGGCCATTCACGACGACCCGCCATCCCTGATCAACACGCTGATCAACTTCGCGTTGAAGCCCGGCGTGGTGGAGCATTACCTGTTCCCCTCGCAGGGCAAGGTGCAGTTCTACCTGCTGATCGCCATGGTGGGCTCGGTGCCGTGGATGCTGCTGCTCAAGCCCATCATCCTCGCCATTCACTTCAAGAAGCACCCTCACAAGGAGGTGGAGACGGAGCTGATGAAGAACCCCACGCTCCCGCACGAGGAGGAGGAGCCCACCACCTTCGGCGAGCTGTTCATCTTCCAGGGTATCGAGGTGGGCGCGTGCGCGTGGCGTGATGCGTAGACCATTGAGTACTGCCTGGGTTGCATCTCGCACACGGCTTCGTACCTCCGTCTGTGGGCTCTGAGTCTGGCTCACTCTCGTGGGCGTGTGTGGAGGCGGTGACGTGTAGAGCTGTCCGAAGTGTTCTGGGGCAAGATTCTGCAGTCCGCGCTGGACAGCGGTAACCCTATTATGATCTACTTCATGTTCATCTTCTTCGCGCTGGCGACGCTCGGTGTGCTGCTGATCATGGATGCGCTGGAGTGCTACCTGCACGCTCTTCGTCTCCACTGGGTCGAGTTCCAGAACAAGTTCTACGCCGGTAAGGGTTACAAGTTCGCTCCTCTGAACTTCCACGACCTCCTCGTTGGTGAGAACTGGTAAGACGGATGGTTGACTGTTTGTTCAAATAATGGGGGCGGCGCACTGTCTCGCGTCATTTCTCGCTATGGAGACCTCCGTGTTCGACTACTGGCTGAATCTCTTGCTCAGTCTTGTGGTTACGCTCCTTCTGGGCATCCTCGTCGGCTACAAGTGGCACGAGAGGATCGTTGACGAAGAGGACGAGGAATACAGCGACGAGGAAAGCGACGAGGATTCGGGGGATGATTCGGAGGACGACGAGGAGGATGAAAACCCGGGTAGGGTGTGAGAGGGAGTCGTTCCCCGTAGACTATAGCATGAAGATGGTCCTCTGTGTGCGAAAGGACTTGCCGATGACGAAGGGAAAGGCGTGCGCTCAGTGCTGTCATGCGGCCGTCGGAGCCGTTGGTCGCGCTCGCAGACACACGAAGGGTACACTGCATCTCTGTTGCATTGATTCTAGAGACATACAAGGCGTGGTGCCGAAGTGGTTGCAAGAAGGTGGCTCTTTCTTGCCCTGACCTCGACGCCTTCACGAAGATATGCCAGGAGGCAGAGAAGTCCGGCTTGACGTACTATGCTGTGGTAGGTTGTCTTGTGTCTTCGTGATGTGCAGTGTGACGCAGGCAGAACGCAACTCGAGCCGAACACGTTTACTGTAGTGGCAATCGGCCCCGACAAAGAAGACCGCATTGACAAGATCACGGGAAAGGACGGTGTTTGTCCTCTCAAGCTCTATTAACGCAATTGTCGTTGTTTGTTCAACAATGCTGCGCAGTTATTGTACATAGGGGTGGGATCGTAGGTCCCTAAAACGGATTCGAGAAGATGGATTCCGATCTAAAGTACACTTTAATACGTCTACAGATAAGACATCCTCTCAACCCGTTACCACGCGCCTGGTCACTAATGGGCTGATCAATCATTTCTTCCAACACGGAAAAGCCCTCTTCTTCAAACCGTAAGAAGATGGGATCGCTTTCATTCGCGATGTCAAACGGGGTGTCGTTCATCAGCAGCGCAAACAGCACAACACCCAAACTCCACACATCCGCCGCCTCCGCGTCGTACGCTCCCACGAAACACTACAACTCACGCCACTCTCCACCCGTCACCTCAGGCGCGATGAAGGAGGTCTCGCCCTTCATGTTCCCGTCGCGAGCAGCGATCACGCGGTTCGAGCTCGCCTCCACGGCTTGCTCGAAGTCCATGAGCTTCACGGTGATCACGGGAATCGCGGGGTTCTGGCGGTTGGGCTGGATCTGAATGCCGATTGACTCCAAGCAGATGTTGCAGTGGTAGTACCCCGCCTTCAGCAAGCGCGCGTAGCCCTCAACGACCTGACGGAACACCTCCTGAACGAGGTTCATGTTGCGCAGCCACTCGCAGCAGTCCTGTGCGGAACCGTTCACTGGCTCCGTGATGGCGATGATGTGTGTCGGTGTCTCTGGGAGTCACGACAGCCAAGCGAACAAACCCATGAGGTGGAGGAGTTTCACCACGTGGTCGTTGTCGCGCTGGTTATTCAGATCCGACTGGATTCGCAGGCCGAGGAGATAGTCCTTGTCCTCGAACTGCAGCGCTTCGCTGATCACGGACTAGAGTGAAGCGCAGAGGAAACAGCTACCTTCATCAACATGTGAATGAGGACGGGAGGGGCGAACGGATCCAGGTTGTAGAAGCCGAAGTTCTTCCGGAGCTTCCTGGCGTGGAGAATTACGCCCATCGAGTCGTGCTTTATAGTCACGTCGGGGAGATACGCCATGCCGTTCCCCAGAAGAATAGATTGTCGGGACAGGGAAAAACTATCGGTCACGAACTCCTCGATGCCGCACTTGGAGCGAACGAATACCCGTCGTTTCACCGCTTGGTTGATGTGGAGAATGGAGTGGGCGCGCACCTTCATTTCCTTTTCGTGAAGACGAGCGAAAACGAGGTACCTCATCGTAGGTGGAATCGAAGGAGAGACGAGGAAGAAGACTAGTGTCTCGAACTCACACGAAGCAACAAAGCATACTGCTCTCCACGGAGTCGGTCGCCGACGTAAAAGACAGGGAGATAGATGGCGACAGTCTCAGTGACGAGAGACTCCGCTCCCTCCACAAACGGCTGGATCCCGGAGCCGAGCTCGAAAAGCTGGAAACACTGCTGGTGCGGCTTCGAAACGATACAGATAGAAAGCGATCTACTGATAAGCACTTACAACAGGGACAACGGGTCCGTCCGAGTGTACTCCCATTCATGGCGTACTGCATGCTGGGGGAGGAGGGGGTCTCGGAGCATTCCTCTCTCACGGAATTGTCCATTCCAGATTCCTTTGACTTGAACTCACTGGCAGGAGAGTCCTCTTTGCTCAGCTACAGTGTTACCGCCAGAGCACGATCCTACGTTCATTCCTTGTGATGCATGTGATGATACAATCTTCATTTCAAAATGATTGGATGCACGAATATCTTTCGTTTTGGATACGAATCCTCTCTTCGCAGAGAATCACAATTAGTGCTGTTGCTCTTCCCCAACAAACACAACACTGAAATAGATCATCGATATTCTCCTGTATCATCTTCAAATCCTCGTACTCCCCAACATCCAAAAGCTCATAGACACAAGACTGGAGCTTCTGGTACGCGCAATCGTCTCCCGCAAAGAAGCAGCGCTGCATATCCGGATTCCCCCACAACGATGATGTGAAACAAAGGAGCAGCTTCACCTTCTCACGTCCAGGAGGAACAGCTAGGATGCAATTCAAAACGTTCTGGTCCCCAAACCAGAAAGAGTCCAGGCAGGATGGATCCAGCCATTTGGAATAGCTGTAGAAGGAACTCGTGGTGAAGAACCAGCCGAGTAGATTCATAGTGAAACTGCCCGAAGTGTTGATTCGCCTCCTCAGCTCACTTGTCCACGCGAAAGACAGCCTATTGCATCAACCTCTATCCAGACAGTCACGATTCATGATTCCCATACATCCAAACCAACTCCGTCGCATCATTATCATCCAAACAGTGAATCGCTCTCATTACCACCGGATCGCACAACAAGTCCTCCATACTGTCGTCCATTAGCGTCCATACCTTCATATTCTGAAAGCGCGCGAGTATGGGTCGAACAGCATCATCGATCGGCAGACCCTCCACCACAGAAAACACGAAGGAATACAGCATCTCCTCCTCCTCAAACGAAAGAACCCTTTCCAGAGTCGGATTCTCGGCGAGGAACCGTAACACCCGATTCTTGTCCTCCGCGACCACAACGAGCGACATCGAGTCCGAAAACCCCAAAACCGCGTCTCTGAGATGGGATTCGTCATAGCAGCTGAGACACCACAAACAACCGAAGATCGCTTCTATGGATAAAGAGAGAAGAAGAGAAGAACTGTGGACGTACTGCGTCACCGCGGGCGTTTCATTCACAGAGATGGAGGGAATGAGCGCGCAGTAGTTTCGGAGAAGGAGTCGGAGACAGGGGAAGAGGAAGGAAGAGAATACGAAGAAGCGGATGAAGGAGTTGTCGAGCACGCTGCCCAGCACGAAGAGACTCAGCAAGGAAGATGTTCTAGCACTTATAGGGTGGGACCACACATACTTCACTCCCACGTCCTCCTCGTCGCACTCGATAAAGCCCTCGAGGAATGCCAACAGTGTGTGCATCGCTCTATTCCTCACCATCACATGCCAGCACAACTCCTCCACGTCCTCCGTGGTCACTTCGTCCACGTTGCCCGCGATCATCTCTACATCGTCCGTGGTCACTTCGCCCATATCACCCGCGACCACCTCCTCCACCACTACGCCTCAATCTCCACACACACCACTACAATCGAGAATGCACGACGCGAACACGTTCGCAATCTCCCTCAGAGCCAGCGGCGGCACGGAGCCGCACACCATGCGCTCCAACAACTCGTTCTTCTCCACATATTGCTGCAGCGCCATCGCCAGCTCCTTCTTGTCGTGCTCGCGCAGCGACCTGAACAACCCGTACACGCTTTGGCTCAGTGCAGTACTGAAACGCACCTCCTCATCAGAGGGTGGCGGGTCGCTGAAACGGCGACAGTACACGGAGGGGTACAACGTGAAGAGAAAGGAGAAAACTACGCATAATCGGGGCGATTTCGGGAATACAGATATCTCGAACACACTCGACCGCTCTGGAGGCGACAACCGCCGATTCCGCAGGGAGCGCTGCCGAGCTCGCAACATCCACGATCGCACTCAGCACGTCCCAGAATTCGGGGTACCCCAACACGAGGGGAAGCGTCGTCGGAGTGGGCTCGAGCTCACTGGACACGGCTTCGACGGTGTACCTCTCGTACAGCAGGATGTACGCGCAGTCATTCTGTTGATGATCAACGACCACTGAACGCTCACCGATCCTCGACCACGCGCGCGAATGAGGAGGTCCTTGCCGTCCACGCGAGCGACGCGACTGTCGTTCAGTTCCCACCACTCGTCCCCGTCGCCGCACACGTAGCTGACGTAATGTCCGCCCTCGGTGCTGCCCGAGTGAGTGATGATGCCGCGGAGTCGGTAACGCGGCTCCTTCCCGCGGATATCGGAGAAGCACAGTGACAGGTCGAGCTCCAGGGGGAACGTGAAGAAGTCGTTGATCTTGTGACGCTCGAAGGAGAAGTTGTCGAACTCGAAGCGCTTCAGTTGGAAGAACAGGAACGGCGCCGTGGCCTCGAACGACTGCGCCTTCTGGACACAGCCGCGCGTTCCGCACTTCTCGCAGAAGTAGTCGTCGATGGTTTCAGAGCCGCACTGCGCCTTGAGCGAGTCGGAGAGGGAAGAGAAGCCCTTCACGTCCACGCTGATGCAGTTGTACTCCTCCTGCCGCGTCGACACGATGCCACAATTCGGGCAGATTACTGACACGTTCACCGTCGACACGAACTCGTCGTGAATCAGGGTTGCATGGTCCGTGTGCTTCAGCACCGTCTCCACGCGGTCCAGGAAGCCGTTCAGGTACTCGTGCGCGTCCTCCTGCACGCCCAGACACAGATGCTCTCCGGTGGGCTTCGTGTACTGGCAAATCCAGTCCGACGGGTCGAACGGCGTGGAGGCGCTGCGCGCGATGCCCTTGAAGAAGGACTGGAGCGAGAAGAGAATGGCGGAGTCGGACGACATGTCGGGCGACCCTGTCCACGTGGTGTCCAGAATGGCGGAGGAGAAGGGCGTGATGTGAACGAGTTGTTGCATGATGCTGTTGAGGTAACAGGTGGCTCCCAGGTTGTGAATGCCGCAGAAGCGCGTGGAGGCGGAGGGCGCGTGGAGCGCGTAATACAGCTGGGTGGAGGTGTCGAAGAAGGGAAGCTACAACTCACGAGGAGAGCGAAGAGGCACAGATTGGACGGACTTCTCGAGGTCGGCAAGAGAGCGAGTAACGAAAGACCACAAAGCATTCTCTTGAATCCACGATGACAAAAAACGGGCGATTTCTGGATTCTCTTTCATAGCAGCGGCGTCGAAGCACAGAGTGGTGGCCTTCTCGATGAGCGCGTGCATAAACTGCTGGAAATCGGGAGAAAATCGGGCAAGAGAGACGTGTTGTTCTTGGAGGAGACACACGCAGAAATCGAAGTAGTCTTCCATATCGGGTAAGTGCTGTTGCTACGATGAAACGCCCCTCCCATCACCAACCTTTTGGAAAAGGAGTGGAATCAGAAGTTGCGGCAATTCTTCTTGGAAAGGCACCACAGCCAGGTCGGCGATGATCCGTCTCACAACGCCATCTTTCCGCTAACCGTCACGCCCCTCGCCATGCCTCACTCGCCACGAGTCAGTGAACAGCGTCGTGTCCACTGCGATGAGCAGGAAACGGTTGAAGACGCCGTCTCGGCTAGCGTCATGCAACTACGCCTAAGTGGGAAGAGCGAGGTGTACGGTTAAGAAACTGTAAGAAATCAGATCGGCGATGGAGAGGAGCTCCGAGTCGGCCCACGAGCAGTCCTGGAGAGCGAAGAGAAAGAGTTGGAGGTCCTCGTGAAGCTCGTCCTATTCATGACTCCTGCAGCGTGTGGCGACTTCGGGGACGGGGAAGAACAAGCAGTAGAGAGTGATGAAGCGGAGAGAATAATAGGCAGTGAGCGAGCAGTCGAAGAACGAGTCGCTCTGGCGATTGGACAGGGCAATGCATCTAGCTGTCAGCGTCTCCTTCTCGCGCTACAGAACGGAAAAGAAGAAGTGAAGCGGCGTGGAGTAGCCCGAAATCGAGGCGTCTTTGAGCCACAGCACAGGTGGTTTAGAGGAATAACGCATTATATGGAATCGTTTCACGAAGAAGGGCATGTACGAAGCCATAAGATAATCGTATTCCCACGCGAAGTAGTTTTGGGGCTGAGTCAGCGCGTCTCTCCCGCCCTCCTTCCATTCATCGAATCAACCACGCTTACCTTGCTTTCTCTCTTCTGCTGAGAGGAGTGGAAGCTCAGATAGTCGCGCGCCGTCGTGCTGTTGTTCAAATCGATGATGCGGAAGCGAGTCACCTCGAAGAGGAACTGAAGGAGCTGCCGCAGGGAGGCCATGTCGTTCAGCGCGTCCTCAAACGACAGGAACGTGTTGAGGAGGAAGTCGGGCAGGTTGTTGTGCTGTGGCGTGAGAGCAAGAATCAGTGGAAACCAGAAGGTGGCTGACAGCAGACTTCATCGTGTTCTCGTCCCTTGCGGCCTGTCTCACCTCGCGACAGAGGAAGAAGAACAAATAGAAAAACGATCCTGCCGAAAGCGGCGTTGCGGCAGTCGTGTTCTCTGACCTAGATATGAGTGGCGGCAGTGGAGCGTGCGTAAGGCTGTGGAGGAGATCAAGGAGCGACTGAACCGGGTACGCGTCGCAGAGAAGGCGCTCGTACCAATTCACCTCGTCCGTCTCCTGCAGGCAGCTCTGGAAGCCGTGCAGCTCGGACGCCAGCGTCAGCGTCAGCTCCTCGAGCGTGTGGACGAGAGACTCCGAAGGACACAGCAGAGAGGACGGCGCGGAGACGCCCATGTCGGACACAGGACGCTGCGGATGCGCCGTCACGAGGATGGTGGTTCCGTTCAGCAGACGCGCCGCCTTCAGCGTGGTGGAGTCGATATTGCGGAGTGAGCGCTACGGCGTGAGCAGCGGCGATAGAGACAACGAGAGCGCCCTCGTACTGCAGATACCAGGACGCGGCGAAGTGCTGGCGGATGGTGGAGCTGATGCACTCGATCGCGTCCTCGTCACTCCCAGTGTAGTCGACGAGCATGGCGTGGGAGGAGGTCACGTCCACCACCTTGCAGTGGATCGTCACCGCGTGTGCGTTGGAGTGGGGATGCTTCCAGAGAATCTGGGTGTGAGAGGAGATGAAGAGAGCGACTCGGGACTGGAGCAGCACAAAGAGAGAGTGGATGAATCGCGCCAGTTGAACGGCCGTGCGTTTCTCGTTCTTCAGCAGCGCCACGCTCTTCTTCACCAGACTACGCCTCACTCGCTCTTCGCTTCGCTACTCCTCCACCACCTTCACGAGCTGTTCGCCGTCTCGAATCGGCTCCATCATGCCATTGAACAGCGCTGCCATGGAGCGAGCCACATCGCCGTCTGTGTTCATGTTGGAGAGGATGATGAACTCGGGAAACTGGATGCGCGGGAGCAGCGTCTACACCTCACAGTCCTCGCTCTGCACTACGAAGCCCTTCCAGTCGGTGATGGCGTTGTTGCTGAGTCGCTGCTCCTTGCTGTTCAGTCCCTTCCAGATGCGACACGCGCAGCACCAGTACTCGAACTCGCACTGCCACTGAGTCGGCGAGGCAAAACCTACTTCGGTGAAGAAGGGAGAGTGGATGGAGATGGAGAGGAAGGAAAGGAGCAGCGACGGCGTGATCACGGTGATGTTCCTGCTGAAGAAATCGAGGAGGAGGCGAGAGAGCGTGGGGTCGACGAAGGACCACAAGAAGGACCACAGGTCCAGCAGCGCCGTGTCCTCGGGGAGCGAACTCATCCGCGACAGACAGTCGGACATCACGGAGAGGATCGATTTGACGTACGACAGAGAGTGCGTGCGAGCCTCCGGGTCGTGCAGGAGCTCCAGCACGTGCTGCAGCAGCGTGGAGAAGAGGTTGTTGAAGTCGTGGTCGACGAACATCTCCGTGTTCATCAGCACGGAGTGGATGATCAGGAGGTGGATGCGAGGGTTCGCGTCGTTCACGATGCCCATCAGCGACTGGTGGAGGAGCGTCTGCTTGTCGCTGATGCGCTGGACGCAGAACGTGATCAGGTTCTCGAGCTGCTCCTGAAATATGGGGGACCACTCCGCGGCTGTGGATCAACACCTCCAGCGACTCCTACCCGGCAGACTGAAGAAAAACGGTATGATATCCTTGATGCGCTCCTCCGTCAGACTGTGACTGGCCTGCAGCGCGCGCACCGCCGCGAAGACCACGCCGATGATGCGCGGGTAGTAGCTCTGTTGCGTGTGGGTCATGATGACGTCGAGAAGATACAGTAGTGACGGCGGGGGAATCCCGTCGATGGACATGGCCAGACTCTGGATGAAGCTGGACTCGCCCTTGTCCAGCTGCCGCAGCGCGTGACCCCAGTACACGTCGATGAAGCCCTTGTAGTCGCTGGTGTGGCGGCAGAGGAGCGAGAGCAGCATGGAGGCCTTGCTGTTGATCTCGGCGTGCGCGTCGTTCATCACGCGGCTGAAGAAGTCGACGGAGACGAGATACGCGGCGAGCGTGTCGAAGTCGAAGTCGTCGATCTAGCGCTGACTCCGCTCCCGCGTCGCTACGATGATCGCGTAGGTGTTCAGCATCCAGTTGGGGTCCTGGTTGTTGTCCTTGATGCGCTCGAGCAGGCGGATGCACGCGGACATGCGCTGGATCGAGCCTTGCGACAGGCGACAGACCACCTCGATGAACAGCTGAAAGGGGTTGGCGATGTCGGAGGAGAGCTCGATGTGCGTCCACTGATACAGAACGTTGTACAGCTGGATCGCCTCGGCGATGTTGGTTCGGATGTCGATGGTGTTCTATGACTGACTCCAGCAGAGCAGCGTCACGTTCGACTCGATGGTCGACGTCCAGTTCTGGAGCGGGATGAGGAGGACGTGCGCGAGAATGGCGAGCGAGTCGGGGTAGAAGTAGTTGATCACGCGGCAGAACGCCTTCATCACGCGCACGAGCACGTTCAGGTCCATGTGGTCCGACTACGAGTTAGTTCGCCTGCTCAATGGGACGTCGTCGATGCACTGACACACGGAGTACCACAAGTTATTCATGGAGATGGCGTTCAGCATGGAGATGAAGAGCGGCGGCGCTCGCATCAGGCCGTAGACCTCCGCCGCCTTCCCGGTGTGCTTCGAGACACTCCGATTCACCGCGGGAATTAGCGAGTTTTGCGGGAACACGTAGCGGAACGGAAGCAGTCCTTCGGACAGGGTGTTGGACCGCAGGAACTCCCGATTCAGCGTCTTCTCGTTGAATTCGTCGATGACGAGCTCCTTCTCCTCGGAAACAGAGAGACCGTCGGGGAGGGATTGCGATTCAGAATAGGTGACGCGGATGGACTGGATCCCATTATCGTTGCGCGTGATGGAACTGATAATGCCCCTCGTCCACGTATAGGAGGGCCTGGCGACGGCGACATCAATCACTTCGCCAACGACCAGGGAGTTCACCCAGGATGCAAAATGGGTATGGAAAAACTGTCTCGGAACGGAGAGATTCTTGTTCGTCAGTTCCACAGAGAGGCACTCTCCCTGATCAACCAACGACTTCCGTATCGTGATCGTTTTCTCCTCTATGGACACAACGCTGTAATTCTCGTCCTTGTATATGACGCTACACCCGGGAAAGAGGTAATAGAGAGGGAGCTTCTCGCTCGGGATCTCCTTCAGGGAATGAACAAAGAGGCATCTCCCGGGATCCAGCATATGCTCGATTTCGGGTAACAAGAGGGGAAGGTTCTTCCCATCTTCCAACGCAAACGCGAGAAACTCGCAAATTGCGTCCTGCGCATCGCAAACGTCGCTACACGTAATCAAACGGAGAAAGACCGACTCCATCTCTTTTGGGGACACTTGGTCGTTCAAAAGAGCTTCAATGGCTACTCCTTATACCACCAAATAAGGACGTACCTTCGCATGTAAAAACGATGCAACCGTCATCTATCATCTTTGGGTCCTTCAATTCCTTCACGATTTGCCGGAATTCGTTGGCTACGTTCGAGTAGTAGCTTTCCTCTAGCCGTTATGGCCAACAAGGCACTCCCACTGCGTCCTATGTAAGAGTTGAGTCGTTTCTTAATGTCATTGAAAAACGACATTCTGGGTTTCCCCTAAGGGTCGAGTAGTGGAGAGAAAGAAAGAATGGGAAAGTGCAGAAAAAGACTCGATTTCGGTTTCAATGGGCAGATGGTGCTAAGCATATCTTGGTTCTCTTGCTGAGAGTGGACTCTTGCCTCTAGCCCATCCAGCCCACTAGAGTGGTTCATTACTCGTGATTACCGCCCAAACAATGCTTGTTGTTGCTGCCTATCCTTTCCTAATCCAGTTGCATCGCAAACGCGAAGACTCGGGCTCCTTCTAACAATTCCATTGTGTTCTCGTTTCAAAGTCCATTTTCCCCTCCTTTCCTCGTCTAATAGCGAATGAGCGAAAGAGAGAGTGCGTTTGGGGTCGTTTTGAAGGTGGCGGTCTTTTTCGCGAAAACGCATGTCATTAATTCTTATCCAAATCATAGCATTCGACAATGGAAGAGTCCTTGCTACCAAAGAAGAGACCCCAAGCCGCCGTTTCTGCTGGTTCTGTCTCCGCTGAGAAGAGTGAGACTAGGGATTATCGGCTCTGGATCTCTGTGACCGTTGCGTTGGTTGCCGTCGTCCTCGCCATCTGCTGCCTTTCGAGGAAGGTTTTGCCCCTCTTCCATCATTACCCGTAGAGAGATATCTCCGTCCAGAAGGCCGTCTTTTCCATTGAGGATGTCAGTGATAAGATCAGAATCGGTGATGTCGTTTCCCTGGACAAGGAGGGTAATCTGAAACAGGGAGCCGGAATGACGGTGTACCGCAACATCCAGACGATCGAGAACGCGACGCTGTACCATCTGCACACGGTTGCCATCGGCGAGACCATCCACGTGGCTCAGTATGATTCTGAGATGCTCGTGTCCGTCATCGACCCGGACACCGACGCTGTGATCGCCACCAAGACCGTAAGTCTTGTGAGTCCAGTTGAGCGTAGTTCCCTCTCCCTCTTGTCGGAAAGGGCACTCCCCATCGCGTGGACGACATCCTCGTGGTGAACGACAACGTCGTGCTGTCGCTGGGCGACACTGCCGTCATTCCTGCCAGAGTGACCTACGAGAATGGCGAGATCAAGGTGGAGTTCGGCGACACCTCCTACCCCGTGGAGCGCAGCACCATCCAGCCGGAGTTCGTGACGCTGAACAAGTCCTGCGTGGTCATCTCGTACTACGGCGAGCAGAACCGCATCACGCTGGTCGCGGGCTGCATGGTGGACGCGGATACGATGAAGATGAAGTGGGGTCCCATCCACGAGTACTCCGAAGACTACATCTTCCACGACATCATCGGTCTCACGTACAACCGCTTCATCGTCGTGCACGCGCGCGTGCCCTGGTGGACGGAGTCCGATCCCGTGAAGAGACAGCGCGACCCCCGCCTCAAGGAGAAGGTGACGGACAGCAACCTGCACTATGGTCTGGGCTACGTCAACCCCGATCTAACCGTGTACGTTCCCAAGATCGAGACGATCAAGAAGGACAGCTTCGGCTTCATGGACATGGCGCAGTAGGAGCCGCGCGCAGACTCTCACGTAGACTGGACGAGTCCACCGCCACGCTGACGTTCATCTACGAGCAGAACAACAACGGCATGGAGTCCATCCTCTTCAAGTACGACAACGTCACGGACAAGCTGCGCGTCACCGCCTCCATCGACCACACCTCGGGAGGCGGCAGCTCGCGCATCGGCGGTCTCTACTCCTTCATCCGCTCGCGCCCCTTCTCGCCCACTCGCTTCGGCGTAGCTCGTCCCGTCTCCTCTTCACACTAGGTCTATTACTCCAGCGCTGCTGACGCCGCCGCCACCATGCTGTCCATCGCCGAGGTCACGCCCACCGGCGGTCTCGTTCTCTTCGGACCGGAGTTCGTGGTGGCGCCCCCCGTGCGCAGCTTCGATCGCTCGTACTACTGGACGAACCTGGCTCCCTGCTCGCCCGAGCGCTTCTTCGTCATGGAGTCCGTGACCACGCACGGCGGTCCTGTAGCTCTGACGATTTTGTATAACGATTAGGACTGGCCTCACGCCGCCATTCACGTCGGCGAAGTGTATCCCACGCCTCTGGGCATTGTGTCCGACATCTCGGGACGAAAGGTGACGGTAGTCGTCGACGGCGAGTACAAGGTGACGGGCAAGAAGCTCGTTGTCGGAAAGGAGTACATGGGCAACTCCAACGGAGAGCTGATTGAGGGCGATTACGCCGGAGAGATGAACAGCGACTCCTATCCCATCTACGTGGTCGGAGACGATATCGATCAGATTCTCACCACTGAAAACCAGATGGGTTACGCCATTTCCGAAGACACGCTGTTCGTCCGCATTCCCGACTATATCGAAGTTTAATGTGTTCTTGCTCGTCTGTTTCTTGAGAATGGCTCGTCTTCAGAATGAGGGATCGGGTGTTCCACTATTCGCGGTAGCAGCATGGATTCTCTGTTTAGTAAAGTGAAAGAGATCATAGATAAGGAGAATAACGGGTATTCTCTGTGTAGTAACGATGAGCCATAGAGAAGGGGAACCGTCCAAGAGAGTATGTCTCGATGATCAGCAATCCTTCTCATACTCCTTCTTCACGCTTGAGAGAACGGAGACGGATATCAGTATCAAAGAAGGTGTTGCCGAAATGGGTGCTTCTATCGTGATTGTAGTGTCACAAGATCATCTATTTGTGGTGAATCGGGAGGAGAAGCGATTGCTCAAGGCAAACGAGGCGGATTTGAGCGGGATGAAACACAACCAGATTGTGGATTTGAGTGTGGAGGGAGATCGTTGGGAAGGTGACGCGCTGAACGATGAGCCGTATGGCTGGGGCGTACTGTATGACAACAATAACGGTGTTGTATATGAGGGCTTCCGAGTTGGCGAGATGAACCTGTGCTATGGTCGGAGGTATTATGCGGACATCGCAAGGATTGAGTATGAAGGCGAGTTTTGTGATGGAAAGCGATGGGGAAAGGGTGTGCAGTACGACAGGAATGGTGATGTGGTGTTTGAAGGGGAGTGGATGAATGACGAGCATGTACCTCGAGACAAACTGAAAGTAACAATGACAGACAATAGCTTACTCCTTCATAACCGCATCGAAAGGTTAGTGGTGTCTTACAGTCTTTCTTTGAATGGCAACAGTTGGAACCAGCTACTCGCGTGCCTGAAGAACTCCCTTCGGGAGATAATCGTTCAGGGTATAAGAAGCCAAGGGATTAAGAAGTGCTGGTTTGTGGATATGAGGGTTCTGGAGAGAATACGAATTGTTTGCAAGAACTTTAACTGCTGTGAGAGTTTTCGTCTGAAGAACTGTCCGAAGGTGAAGGAGCTGAAGATAGGCAAGATGTCCTTTGTGGACTGCAGAGAGTGTGTGATTGAGAATGTGGATGCATTGGAAGTGATCACAATTGGCGAGTTGAACAAGAGGAGTTCCAACTTCAGCGCTTCCTTGGTGTTAAAGGGTTTGACTCTCCACATGGTGGTTACGACTAGACTTGCCTTCGCTCAAATCGGTCTTGTTAGGAGAAGCGACGTTCCACTTCTGTTCTCGTATTGTATTCGAGAGTGATTCCTGTTCCTTCTACTCACCGAATAGACTTGCCGAAACTGGAATCGATCGAAATCGGTAGTGGTGCGTGCTCATTTACTGGCATTGAGCCAAGTGAGTTCATATTGCGCAGTACTGGTGTCTTTCTGTGCTGACTGAATAGACCTGCCCAAGCTCGCCTCGCTCGTGTTTGCTGCTACGAAAGAGGGGTCTGGAAGTGCGTTCTATAAGATCAAGAATCTCGTGTTGTATAGTTCAACGCACTGCGTCTCGTTTATGCGTAGGCCTTCCCTCTCTCACGAGAGTGGAACTGAATGAACGATTGTTTGTCTCTGCCACCTCCTGGTGCATATTCAGTGGTTCTTCTTGCAGTGAGTCACGCATAGATGTCGGCGCGTTGAATAATCACCCATCACTGCCTCATCACTGGCCCAAAGCAAATGTCCGTTGTATGGAGGATTTACTGGAGAGGTGTTTGCTTGCTCGCCAGATCGTCATTGACAGTGGCTGTCTCAATGACAAGAGCATCACCGAGTTGGAGATAGGCCGCTTCCCCTTCCTGAGGACGTTGGCGTTTGGCTATCGGTGTTGCACACATGTCACCAAGCTGACGGTTCATATACTGATCGAATTGGAGAGAGTGACTATTGGCTCCAGCAGCTTTTCTCTGGGCTCTTCGTCAAGGAATAAGAAGGCGGAGTTCTGTGTGACGCAGTGCCCAAAACTGAAAGTGTTGAAGATCGGTCGTCTGGCCTTTATGGAATACAGTGAGTGCATTCTGGGTAGCCTCCCTTCCTTGGAGGAGATCGAAATGGGCAAACTCAATGCAGCAGGTGACTGTTACGTCTTCCAGTTTGCATCCCTGAAGCTCCTCGGTAAAGGGCTTGACACTCCAATTGACTGAATAGATCTGCCGAAGTTGAAGTCCATCACGTTGGGTAGCAAGTCCTTTTGTGACTGTCCAAAGGTGTATTTGTCGAGTTGGATTTGTGTTCTGTTCTAATGGAATAGACTTGCCGGCGTTGGAGACGATTCAGTTGGGAACGGATGCTCTCCGTTTCAAGAAGGATGCTGACAATTTGTTAGTGTTGCAGAGTACTACGATCTTTGCCGCATAACTGAACAGACTTGCCCAAACTCACCACGCTCACTACGCAAGAAGAGGAGAGTAAAACCTTCTGCAACGCTAATCATCTCGTTCTTGAGAGTGTTTGCTGGTGAAGGAAATGAGTGGTAGATATGCCGAATCTCGCCACTGTTACGCTGAATCAAACCGTGTTTCGTCGTGCTGTTTCGTGGTGTATCTTCAGTTGGAGGACTTCTCCTGAGTGACGAATAGACGTCGGCGCGTTGGAGAAGCACCCATCCATTCCCATTCACAATCCGGAGGCGAATGTTCGCTCCATACATGATATCGACTTCATCGACAGTGAGGAGACGGACGCTGTTGTGGTGGACCACGGCTGCTGCAACGACAAAGACCAGCCTCGGTTGAAGCTGTCCGGTCTTGATTGGATAAGGAGCTTCACTGTTGGTTCGTGCTGCTTCATGTATGATGGTGTGTTGAACCTGGAGGGAATGAGTTGCTTGGAGAGTTTAGTGATCGGAGAGAACAGCTTCACGAAGAAGAGAGAAGGGTTTGATGATGATCCAGAACGCCGTTTCCGTTTGAAGAACTGTCCCAAGTTGAAGTCGTTGAAGATGGGTCGATACTCCTTCTCTGATTACAAAGTGTGTGAGATTGAGAATGTGGATGCATTGGAGGTGATTGAGATTGGTGAATTGAATAAAGAGAGTGACAATTTCTATTATGCTTCATTGGAGTTGAAGAGTATTCTCATTTACAGTGAGTGATGACTAGACTTGCCTTCTCTCAAATCCCTCGTATTTGGTAGATATGCATTCGAGGAGTGTTTTCGTGTTGTGTTTGAGAGTGATTGATTGTGATGTGAGTGATTGACTAGACCTGCCTGAACTGACTTCCATTCAAATGGGAAAAGATGCATTCGAGTTCAATGGTTGTATATCGAGCACGCTGATCATGCGAAGTGATAAAATGAATATGAATTGACTGAGTAGACTTGCCCAAACTCACTACACTCACAACTGTTGACTATAGTTGCACATTCTACGATCCTCGTCATATCATACTCGAAAGTTACCATCACACGCGTTATCGAGTTGTAGACATGCCTAATCTCTCCATCGTCACCTTGTCGGATAGAGTGTTCAATAACCTACAGGCATGGTGCGTATTCAGTAACGAGAGGACTTCAGAGTAACGAATAGACGTTGGCGCACTGGAGAGGTGCCCACAAACACCCATTCACAACCCTGCTGCGAACGTTCGCTATCTTGAGGACTGGACACGCCTCGACCCAACGATCGCCTGCATTACCATCGACCACGGCTGCTGCAACGATGAAACCATAACGTCGTTAGACTTCACTCGGTTTGAGAGAGTGGAGGAAATCGTGATTGGCAACACGTGTTGTGAGCATGTGGGTGAGTTGAAGTTTGTGGGCCTGAGCCGACTTCGTCGCATCGACATTGGTTCCAATTGTTGCACGGAGACAGAGCAACCATCCAAAGAGAACCCTGATCATCCTTTCGTTGTTAAAGACTGCGCTATGTTGAGAACTCTGAAGATCGGCACTGGATCCTTTAAGGACTACACGACGTGTGAGATCGAGAACAACGATCAGCTCGAATCGATCCAAATTGGAGCGACGGAAGCCACCAACTACACATTCGCTAGATCGTCGTTATCCGTGAGGAGTGTGAGCGTGGCGCCAGAGTGACGAATAGACCTGCCGAGGCTGAAGGAGGTGGTTCTCGGAGCCAAGACGTTTGCGATCCCCGTTCTCGCTGTGTTCGAGGGTTTGACTGAATGGGTCTAATGATCGAGTAGATTTACCAAAACTGGATTCCATTGAACTCGGATACTGCGCTCTCCTCTTCACAGATTTCATGGATGGTCTTGAATCCAAACTGGTTCTGCGAAGTCGTGATGTTCCATGAGCCTGATGGAATAGATTTACCAATGCTCTCCACTCTCCTCACAAATACTGATGAAGAGAATGAATACCCGACATTCGCAAACGTCAAGAATCTTGTTGTTGAGAGTAGTTGTGTCAGGCATGTACTGATGAATAGATCTTCCCTCTCTGAAAAGAGTCGTTCTTGATGACAGGGCTTTTGGGTTAACAGAAACTGTTACGATGAACAGTTCGATTGTTCTTGTTGTTGTGACTCGTAGATGTCAAGATTACTCCGGTAGAGCGGAATACGAATAGTCTTTGTTCTATCCTGTAATTCGATTTTCTGTAATGCGATTTGGTTGTTGAGATTGACTTGGATACACTCAGCGCTCCCACCCAATGATAAAGAAGGCAATTACCGATTACAAATTGAAAAGCCAAACACCTCAACATACTAAATCAACACTAATGCTTTCTCTTCCGATTCTTATCGTAATCACCCCGGATCTTCCTAGAGCGGTTCTTCGCGAAGTGCTGACGCGGTCTGTCTCTTCCCTTCTTCAAATCAAACGTTTCCTTCTCCTCCTTCTTCTCCT